>STHB01033112.1:0-22223 GCA_018908115.1 Anopheles rivulorum
ATGGTTTGTTCAGCGAGCCTTCTGTCTATTTAATACCTTTACTCCATATTGCAGTGTAAATAAGATACTTTTCAATATTTTCTTCAAAAGCACCTAAGAGTATGCAATTTTTTAAACAAAAATACTCTATGTTTTTGCTAAACTTTTTTTGTAAGATTTTAAAGAGAATACACAACATAAGAAGCATTTGTTTCAGGGTAGCTCCATCAGCAACGCCAATCAAATGGAATAACGAACGCGATAAGACAATTTCCCACGGTTCGCTTGTGTTCGTATCCTTCCCACCGTACAAATATCACTAGCTACCGATACAAATCTGATTTGATCCATTGCATAATACGGTCTGATTAGGTGTCTGTGTTCTCAAGTGTTCGAACGAGCAGACCCCCACCATCGCCCACATGCTCGATATATGCTCAATATACGACCGCTTTGTTGTCTGAAGTATGGTGTTTTGCACACATTTCCCACAGCAAACTTCCAGCAGCACACTTGTCCCCTGTCATTCTCTTGCTCTACCTCTCTCTCTCTTTCTTTCTTTCCCACCGTAATGTGCACAGAAGGATCAGAAGGATCCATCGATTCTCCACGAACGGAGCTGGGAATCGTTCCATCCGTGCCACCCCGGTTTTGGGCATCAACGAATCTAATTAACACAAACACTAGATCCAAAATCCTCCTGTGATTAAACGCCTGAAATTGGATTAACACCGATCTGCAAACGCGCACACACACATACACACACATTCATACACACGTACAAGGTTTTGCCGGCTCATAAGACAGCATCCTTCCCAAGGGAGGCTAACCATGGCGTACCACGTGATGACGCGTTCCGAACCGACCCAATAAGCACCGGTTGGTCCCATCGGGTTGCAGACGGGTTCCATCAAGCATGTTCTCAGCGGAACCCAACATCCGAAACACCGGCGGAAACTTGTTCGAATCAACACACTCCCACACACACACAGCAGTCGTCCCGGAACCCTGGATCCGCACCGTCTGCCGGAACTTATTGTTCCGTAACGCAGCAATGCGTATTATGCGCGAGTTTTGGTGTCCGAAGACACACACACCACACCAACGGAGGGCAACGGCGTGGAATGAATTAACCCGGCGCAATGGAATTGGAAGTCAGGAAGCGGAATACTCGCACCGGGCAAATCGACCTTCGATCGAACAGGCATTCGCCGCACCAGCCCCGACCGGATTCATTGTTCGATGAAGCTTATTATCGAGGTCCGGACTATCGGACTTGTCCGGGGGATCGCGCCCACGAAACATCGAACCTTCGAACGGAACAGTACCGGGGCTAAGCGATTAGTAGTCGAATGGGTGGCGGACCAAAAAGGAAAAAAAAAAGGTTCACAAACTATAGCAAATGTTTCCAGCGTGAAGCGTTACGGTTGAACTAGCGGCCGATGCAAACATTGTCGTCCTGTTTTTGCGCCTTTTTGGCAAGGAACGGAAGGATATTGGAGGTACGTCCCAAGAGATCTCGAACCACCAGCTGTACGATGAGCTCATGATTAGATTCGGTTCGACTCGCACCCGTCGCGTTGGGTTCCTTGCCTTTCCCAAGTCCAATCGGACCGATCGGACCCATTCGGAAATTCCAGCAAAACAGCCAGTCTCGTCGCTTCGTTCCATTTCCCACCGTGTGTACACAAAGGTGCCCGTGGAGATGGATAGAAGTCAATTTGCAAGCGACTAAATGAAATACCGATTACACGCGTGAGGCTCGTTCGGAGCCACCGTTCCAGCGGACTTTCCTTTCTGGAGCTTCATTTTCATCCATCTCTAAATAGGATCGAAGAAAAACAACAAGGAATTCTCGTTGGCATACGACGACGACGACGACGACTACACGCTGGAAGCGGATTTGGTGATGCTTATCGTGTGGTACGCTGGTACGATGTTTAGTCAACCGGTGCACGATAGCAGATCAGACCAGTAAGCAAGCGTTACTGTTAAGAAGTCATGGTACCGGGCAGTAGATTCCACCAGCAGTCGGTGTATTTGTTGTTTGCTTCCATTCACACGCATTTGGCTGAAACTCTTTGAAGCAAGTTCGGGGCAGATCGGGCAAGCAACAGATTGATGTGTTTCGGAAAGCTTTTCATGGAGAGTACGAGGGCATTCGTGCTTCCACGTTATGAAAGGACATTGACGTTTTGATCATGACGTGTTTTGTTGTTGTTGTTGTTGTGTGGATCGTTAAAGCATTTTCTAGCATCTTTGATCATTTCCTAGAATAGAAAGAAACACACTTTTTGTTTTGTCTGCAACCATACATTCATACATTTGAGTGCAGGATCTGTGATGGCCCGAAATACTAAATAAGTGTACCGGGTGGCGGTCTTTAATGTGAATAAGCGTCGCTATAAAATGACACGAAAATTATTTCAGCTTTACGATGTTGGAACCAAATCGGACTTCATGGGAAACATGGTTTCCTGTAGGTGACGTAATGTCGTAATGTCCGGTGATGTGGTGAGAATGATGCCGGTCTTTTACACAGTAGTAGAAATATTAAATATGTGACTTGTCATTTTCCTCAAAATAGATTAGAAATTGAAGAATTAGAAGAAATTCTGAGTACTTTGGAAACTTAACCTAGTAAAGCTAAAATAGAAGAAATCCAGAGTATTTTGTAAACTTAACTTAGTTAAGCTAAATAGGTAGGAAGGTTGAGGATATTAAAAGTAAACCACATTAAGCTAAAATAGCTTAAAAATTGAATAAAAGACAAAATACCAAACCATCTAAAGACGCATCCATAAGCCCAAGCACTGGCATAATTCCTGGTAGCATCACTCAAATTAAAACTAAATAGATAAACATGATTTACGAGCCAAGTGTGTACGAGGCTGCATACATACGGGCCATAATTTATCACCACAATAGCATTCGTTCGAACTACCTGAAGATGAGCCATTTTAGAAACCATCACAAACAATGAGTCGAATATTAAAACCCATGATCGAGCGGCGCATTTATCACCAGTTCGCGAATAAAACCTTTTTCCGACTTTCAATGTCTAGCACCATGCGGACCATGTATTCCCGGTGTACACCTTCCCTTAGGTGGGTAAAACAATGCCGCGGCTGTGGACAGCTGGACAGCATAAAAAGCCATCTCCTACCACAATATGCGTGGTTGCACCGTATGCGAGGGTTATAAATCCATCCTGGATTCCATAGCGACTCACCACAAGCCGGCACATCACACATGGATAGATGTGATATATCCACCACGCTTCATCGTTTGTGTGTGTGCATGCAAATAGCTAGCAAAAGCAGAAAGCAAATAGTCCACCCCCATAGATGTATGGCCAATAGCTTTTTTTTGTTTTTGAATGTAAATCCATATCACCCAGCTCGTCAGCTAGCTGGGTTCCCTAGTCAACCAAAACCAGTCGAAAAATGACGCTCATGGGTATCGCTGGATTCCAAACTTCTAACAAACGAGCGAGCGAGAAGGAAGCCAGCAAAAATTGATTTACGATTCGTCGTAAAAGTAGTGGAAGAACACATCAAATTGTTTTTCGGCATCCGTTGTGGGGACCACATCCAAATCCGATTTCGCATCCCGCAAAAGCTACCCGCCAGAACCCGTTGAAGGTGTTTGTGGTTGTCAAACTTGTCGTTAATAGAAGTTTTCCACCTCCATCGCTAGCCATGCCGCACATGGTCACGGTACGGTTTGTGGCGGTCTGCCCATCTGTGGAACGGTCGCTTGCTAACATCTTCTCCCGCACGAAAAGCGCCCGATGAAAACGCTCAAGTGATCATAAAAATCAACATGCCTGTGCCTGTGTGTCCCTTGGCATTCGTCTCAGCTGCCACGACTTTAGAGCGTCACTATAATGCGCCACATTTTACGATTACGATCCAGCAAAACGGACGTATCGAAACTTATCAAATCCCGGTTTTGGGACAAGTCCGGTTCCCTGTGTTGCTTCCCCGGGGTGGACCGTACAAAGGAACAAGTGCACTCGTGCTGGGTTTATAGAAGTCGGCACACGACCAACACATTTTATGCTCCGTCCGGGAAGCCAACCCGGGCGGGAAACAATCAATTGCCAGACGGACATAATCGGAACGCGCGTGGTTTTGTTTCTCCCTTCGGTGCGAACTGTCGAGCTGTCGGAGAACCATCAAAGCGTCAGGGTGCCACCGCAGTAAAACACCACTTTCGGCTCGGAATGGGTTTTTAATCGGCATGCCTTCCGGACGGCTGCCATTTGGCCGTTTGTACATCGCCAGATATTCGAAACGATGTCACATGTTCGCTAAACAAGCGAACATTAATCGAATCGTGATATATGAAGGAGTAAAATAGACGACAACATGCGTAATAAATATGTGCAAAATATTGCACCTTCGTAAAATATGGCACCATCTCGTGATGGAAAATATGCGACAACAAGCGACTATTTCGCTGGATGACGATCCAAAGGTGATCGCACCAGGCTGTGCATTGGTGGATCAAACGATGCGAAGTGGACACCGATCATGTAGAAAGAAACAAATTCATTTGTGTTTGAAAGACTTAGACAGACTTGCTTGTAGATTTCTCTCAGCAGTGATAAATAGATCAGCATCACCAATATTCTGCGGTTCGAGAACTAACGATCACTGGAATGTTAGATTGTCTTTATCAGGTTATTTAATGTCAGAAAGGAATGACCCTCACTGATTTCAATGCAGTAACCGTCCAGTATGTGTACTCACGCACTGATAACTGAGGAACTCAAGTACTAAGGGACTAATAGATCAACATTCACCCAACATTTTCTCTGCATTTATCAAAAAGGTTAGGACAGGTTCCTCGGATGCAGCTTTTATCATAGTTGATCCAAGCCGGATTTGCACCCGTACTCTCACATTTCTTGGGTTCACACATTATATCGACCACTTTGGACGTACATCTGGGACGAACGGGTACACCCGACTTAAAAGTATGATCTTAAGGATTGGATTAAGACAAAGTACTTGCTTAACTCATAACTCCGTGGACCATAAAAGCGCCTTGGTTTTGAAATCGTTACGAGGAATCGTGTCTACATCCTGACAGTGGGAAAGGTCGGAGATATTCTACGGTTAGGGGCACTTCATAAGGATGCCCAACTGAAGCCCTACCAAGCAGAGACACTGTTTTCTCATTTCCTGAGTTTCTCCAAAAATTTGATCTTTATCCGGCGTGCAATTTTAAGATCACACCATTCCCAGGTCGTTGTGGCCGATTAAAAAAAAGCGCTCAGGATTCAGTTGCAGTGGGAAGTTGCTCCATAGCGTGACCATCTTTAGTTTTTGGGACATTCCAACTACATTTCCGTTCCAAGCTTACCAGGCGACTAGTGAGTCTTAATAATCTAATCCATACCGCCCATAAAAACTGTCAACGTCAGATCGCCACCATGTCAAAACACTAAACTATTTTATCCCCCGCATGCATGCAGACTTTTATTTCCGAATGTTATGCGGTCATAATCGTAGATCGATTTATTTCCTACTCGTTTTTTTTTGCAAATGATTTCACTCCTCTACCGGTTCTTTTTTTTGGTACAGTGTCGTGCCAATCGTTGCCGGAATAAAATATGGCACCACTTACAATCTAACCGTTTCTGCCAGCTCGTAAATTTGTGATCTTTATTGAAGCAGCGCGATCCGTCCATTTTTGGACATTCCATTCTAGTGCAGCTAAAACGGAACGGAAATGTAGTTCATTCCTTCTTCTGTGTTGCCTTTAAGTCAAATTTTGTTCTCATTCGCTTAATCCGTTCTTATAAGAGTTGCTTCTATTTAGTTTTGATTTAAGGTGCAATCGTTGTGGCTAAAAATGTTTGCCTCTAAGCCAGGTCTTATCTGATATTCTATTTTAAATTTTGAATTTTAATACTTACCTTACAGGCAAAGAACGATTAAGTAGAATTACACTAATACAAGTATAAAATCAACTACTTCTTCTGTTTTGACATTTATTATCTGTTTATAGATTATGAGTCGAAAGCTTCAATGTGACAGACTGTGTGGCAGATATTGATTCACTCTGTGAAAAATTTAGTGACTTAAACGGGTAAAATTCAACCACAATGATTGTAATCGCACACAACAATTCACCATAAATCTCATACCAACTGTATCCCTTTTTCACAACGTACTTACGACCTTCGGAATGAACATCGGCTAATTAACGAACGATCAACTTAACCGCAAATAAATAAAAGTTGACACACCACCGGTACGATGGTCCATTTGCTCTGATTAATGGCCATTTTACCAATTGCAGGTGTTAATTAATTTCACATTACCACACATTATGAAATGCGACAAATTGTGACGTGTGTAATCTAATTATCCTCTACTTTGCCGGACAGCAAAGGGTCGAAAGATTTACTTTTCTGTCATTATTTCATCAATCTTTTTCGCTTTCGGATTGGAAAAAACGGCTAAAATGAATTCAATCATGAATGCTTCTCGATCCACTGTCGTAGGTCTACGATTTGAAGATGAATATATAGTTGGAAAAATAACTCCTTCAAGCACCCCTTTTCGACCCTTTTCCGATTGGTCTTGTTTACAGGTGAATAGTGCCCAATTTAATCCGTATTGATCGTATTATACAATCGCTTCGCAAGTTCTCTGCCCTTCTTGGGTTATGAAAATATTCAACCAAATCTCAAAAAAGAAATAGCCCTCTCTTCCCAACAAAAAAAGAAAACCACCCATTTGCCCCATAACATAATATTCGTTATTTGCTTGTTTCGTTCACGTTGCGAGTGCTCGGGCTAAAACCGTGCCGGTCAATAACTTTCGTAACAAGCTCTTAAAATGTCATCTGCTATTGATAGGCACGGAAGGTCGCACGATTACCAAACGTTTGTTCGGTTGTGGAGTTTTTTTATTTTTGGTTTCATTCGCCACCCAGTTCCGGACGGACCGAAAGCTCCAAAATTATTATTCATCTTCTTTGCCCACACCGGTGGCCCACACGCGCAAGCGGCGGTATAAGTCACACCATTGGACGGAAACGAGAATAGAAATGAAAAAAAACAGCACCACACTTGGAGCAAATCTGTAACCGACAGCCTACCGCCAAATAAATATCGACAAACATGGGCTTTAAGTAGCGACAGCTCACAGCTGTCCCATGCTCCGTAGTGTAAACAGATCAGGTAGATATCAGACACCTTTGCCCAAAAATCAATCGAACGATCCTCCCTCTTAACGCTACTCTCTTACGTTCAGGTGTGCGTGTGTTTTTGTCCAAAAAAAAACCTGTTGGCGCCCACACCGTTGAACAGCCCAGACAACCGAAATAGACACAAGAACACCGACTCATCCGCACGATGATGAATCGTTTGCACAAAGGCCCAATGGGGGACCCCTTGTACCGAAACTCCCGCACATTCACCAAACACCAGTTCGTAACAGCACAGAGTGACAGATTTAATAATATTTTCCTTCCCAAAAACCTCCCATTCCTGGAGATTAGTCGATGGACACTATCATGTCCCCGGCTGTCCGGTGGCCCACAAAATGCACATATTTATTAACACTTTGTCAATAGTCCGGCTGAGCTGCGATCATCGACGTATAAGGGTGTACGATCCTACACAGGTTTAAAGTGACACACACAAAACAGTGCCCTATCTTCACCGTGCTTCACCGAAGAAAAGCGTCAAAAGAAACGGTAAGAAAATTAGACCCACTTCAGGTGGTGTTATTCATTAGGCAACCGATCCTAAAAACACATTCATTTCGCACAAATAAGCAAACAAATAAAGCGATTGTTAAAGATTCTGGTGGACCAAAAATGGGGTTCATTTCCCAACCGGCAATCGGTTCACATTTGTTGTGACAAATTAGTCCCAATGTCTTTGCTACATCAAACCCCCATTGATGATGAATGATGAGCTGGATGCGGTGGTCGAAGGTGCTTGGTGCGAGTGTACTTTGCATCATTAATGCAACGATTGTCGGTTAATCATTGTGTGCGGTGGCTAAATAATCGATGATCTGCCGATCATAATCACCCTTGTCGATGGGTGATTTTCAACATGTGCAAGTGCTCTCTGGTGGAGTACTACTCCACTACAGTTAACCCGTGACCAACTTCGCCACTTCGCTGTCCACGAAGGAGCATGATTTAGGGTATGATGTTGTGTCAGTCATTAATACCGATTGATTGCTAACTAACCGCTGGCGAAGGAGTCCGGCATGTTCATTATGATGGGATAATGATTATCAATAGACATTGGATGATGCTTACGGCTTAGGAAGCAATAAAGGTCACAAAACTCCGCTGGCTACGGTGCCTTTGCTGCTCCCAAAACTCAATCGATTCTCAATGCATACGGTACGGTTGAGCATATAAATTACCAAGCAAATAATCAATCTCTTCCATGTGCTTTGAATTGGCGGTAAACTTCCCTGTCAACGCAGCTGCATCCACACTGCTCAGTATCGCTGCAAAGGTTGATTTGAATAAAATGTCGATTTATATTAATTTTCACACCAGCGGCAAATATTCCTTTTTCCCACCCCACCCACTTGGGGAAGGGACTTGGGAGAGGGGGAGGGGGGATTGACTTCTGTGCCAAGCAGTATGCATTCGCATGCTTTCCAGCAAGTGACAAAAGCTAGTGCCTTTGTGTTGCGCTGAGTGACGTTGAAAGCTGCTGGTTTTGTCACCAAGGAACGTAATGAGAATTCGATCGATATCGTTCGTCCCTCGAGGTGCGTGCCAGTTCATTTGGAAGCAAATTAATTTTAGCGTGCGACTAACAATGGCAGGACAGGCAGCCAATTTGACAGTGCGCCTTACCGCACGAGCGGTGTGCGATAGCGAGGTTCGATTCGAGTGCTATGGCAGAAGCTTTAATTAACGGAAAAGTTGTTTATCATAAAATTGATTTTCTTTTTCTAAAATAGTAAGTCATTTATAGGTCATGTGTGTTTCACAATTTGCCCATTTTCACTCAATTCTCTTAGGATTTTTTTGTATAATTTTTTCTATGTTTCATTGTCAAAAAAATGGTCGAATTTTGATCGAAATGTGTATTGTTATCAATTGAAAATTTCAAGTTCCTTATCACAAGTACTAGCACTTGTTTTAAGTGTCTTATTACAACAGATGTTTCAATGTTTGCAGTCCAATCGGTTCTCACGATAAACCCAATTTTTATGGCACTTCACAGAAAACCATTTAAAAACATCTTTCTTCGAGTAAAAACAAAAACTTTCCGTTGAATGTGTAAACTTGTAATTGAAATCAATATCTTTAAAGTGTATCGAAAAGATTTTCTTTTTAAAACAAAAACCCCTAGTTGTGAGCTCCTGAGTGTATATCCACTCCTTAAGCCAGAAACGATCTTTACTTTCGATCTCAATCGTCAGTACTCTATCGACATTAACATTTCACAGCGGGCGAACTATTTGCGAGATTTCTTTCACTTCATCTTGTATCATGCTCACCAACGCTCAGCAAAACGTTTTAGTGCTCTAAAGAAACAAACAAAAAAACAACCCCAGACGAAGTTGCCAAAATATTGACGGCACTGTACGTATCCCATACTCTTGGCTGTCACATTTAACACTCCAAATGGTGCCAAATTTAAGGCAAATCGTAAAACGGTTCGCTATTCTCTCTCTCTCTCTCTCTCTCTCTCTTTTTCTAGCAAATACCCCATCATGACAGACTCACGACAGCGGGATTCCTTGGTGGTGGGCTGAACAGGAAGATGGACTTTGCCAAGACGAACCAGAAATGAAACCAACGGCAAAGAATGTCGCTTGACGTATTAGGTTCGTTTGCGAGTCCGTGGTAAAATCTGTTCCTCGTTTCAGCTACGAATCACAGCCAACTTTGGATCGAAGCTTTTTCTACTCGGTCGGTCAGCAGTAGTACGGACGACACTTCCAGCATTCCAATCGACCCAACCGGCCGAGCCATTCCATTGCGTACGGTTGTAAATTTTGACGTTCCATCCCCAGAGCGAATACTGTTTCCTCGGGGTTGGTAGCAAAATCTTCTACCATGGTGGGGAATGGGAGAAGGGGCGGGGGTTGGTTTTATTGAATTTAATCGGTGCAAATGTGGCAAAGCTGAAATTGGAATTTTCATTTCACGGCGACATCAAAGCGCAATGGCGGATGATTACACTCGACTGTTGACTCAGTTAAAAGTGACGCCCTTCAGTACAGTAGTGTCCTCCAACGGATTGCATATTTTGATGCCATCTTTCCTTTACGACCCTCATAACCATTGAAAGCCCCGATGGAAATTATGCACGAAATAATGTGCTCATTACGGTATCGCAACGATGACCAAATTATGATCTCAAATCCCTTTTTGTGGCACAAACCAGCAACCGACAACAACCATCGCCTTTAACGGGCGCTGAGATCAAGATCAACGATGATGGCAAACAAATTACCTTTCTGCGCATCACATTTCCCCGTAACAATCGCCTCAATCTTCTGTGTCTAGACACACGCGAGACACAGCAAAGGAACGAAACCGGCGTTCATCGGCGGTTCGTCCAAATGCTTCTTATCCAATCGAGCATTCGTTCGATACTCAATAGTTTGGTCGTGCAAACAAATTGCCTCCCTCTTGCTACCACCCTGATGTACCCCCTGTTCGGTGTCCAATCTTTGCCATCGTCCGCAAACCGCAATAAAGTCCGGTCGGTTCCATAAATTACCACCGAGACGTTTGTGCGAGCGGCGTGTGATCGCCGGCCCTTGCCATCACGCATAAACTAAGCATTATCGAGGAAACGTGTTCAGCGTGCCTTGGACATGCGGGTGTCTTTGGTGCGTGCATTTGTGGGTAGCAAAACCAAACCCCTCGGACTTCGACTGGCTGTAAAACAGTAGGTGTTGGTTTCTGATCTGGAAGAAGCGCGTGCTCCAAAAATGTTGTCAATGACAGCCGCATATACACAACTGCGCCGTGCTGGGTGGACCCATCCATGGGCGAAGTCCCACAGCGCAGGTGACTCATCTGCCGACCAGATGAACATCTTCTCGCACCCCCGGTGAAAATGATCGTGATGAAAATGGTGTCGGAGGCTGACGACGATGATGACGATATGGATGAGCACACATGCGTGCGTGTCCCACCCGTTTGGCAAATTAATTTCTGGTGTAGTTTTAATTGGTTAAGGTGCGTCCCAGCTTCTTCCTTGCCGGCAAGCCATTTACGGTTTCGACCACCAATGTGGTTACAACATGCGTAAGAGCTTTTTAATGGTTTCTCCATCAGACATTACACCCCAAATATGACACCCGGTCCATTCGTTTATTCGGACCATCTGGCCGAATCTCGGTGGCCCGACGGTTTTTTGACCGCAAAAATCACTTCGTGCGTGTATCACGATTTGCCACGGTAATCAGAATCAAAATCCACAACTTGGTGGTTGGTCCAACCAGTCCCAGCCGCGCGTTGTTCTTGGAAAGATCGCTTTTCGGGTTCAGCGTCGACCGAACTGCGGCCCACGGTGTGTCCGGCATGTGTCCGACAGCACCAGAGATGGGTATGCGAACGCTACGGACTCAAAACCACAGGTTGATGGTGCCATTTGCATAACTTCGACCGGCCGGCCGACAAGCTACCGGTCCCACCGTACACCGGGGGTTTGCCGCAACATTGGCCCAACTCGTGGCAGGATGTTAATAAAAGTGAAAATTGAATTCAAAGATTATTAAATCTACAGCACACCGTTCGGGTTGGAGACACACACGCCAGACCCTGGTACGATGGAAGGCGTCATAAAACTTTATCGACATCCTGTAGGTGGCGTGAGATTGGACTCTCAAACCAACCTGCGTCCGGTTGACTAAAATGAGTAAATCGCCTTCCTGCAGACCGGCTAGAACACTTGGATGACTTCATCTTCACAAACTTTTCAGCCGCAACACTAGCCGAACACGATCACGATATGAAAGATATTAGTTCTGGACGTGTCGAAAAACACCTGTTCGAAATGGCTCAAAAGCCATTATCCCATGCGGGGTATGTTTTTTGGGGGGATTCGGATCACCCAGATGCAACAAAAGCACGGGAAAAGAGGATTACATAAAATGCACTATTTTTATCACTTTCATCAATCCAACTTCCAATCTCGTACGGGCGAGATAATTCGTTAGTGAGTGAGAGAGAAAAACAAGAACCAACAGAAATAAACACAGTTACGTTAATCACCACCACGAAAGGAAATCTAATCACGCATCAATTTGGATGCAAATTTCCAGAACATAACACGCGGGATAAGGCGGCAGAGAACCGAACGAACGAACGAACGATCTTCTCTGCTTCAAAACGCAGAAAGAAAGAACATTCATGTCGTAAGCATTATTCAAAAAGGGACTTTGAGGCATGGCGACGGCCCAACGCACCCAGCCATTGTACGGTGCACGATGGTTTGGGGTGCGATACGTGCCACGCGCTCGTGTTCCCCCTATTTTGTTCACACGTGTATCAACCCGTTCCAGCCCGGTGTACAAGTGTGGCTAATAACGATGCCTAATTTATTGAACCCTTATATGGGAATGTGTGACGGACCTGGAAGGTGCGAGTAATCTAAGCCCGAAAAAGAGCATCAAAAGCGGGACGTGTGACAGACGCTCCGTTTCTTTTCTTTTTGTTAATGTGCTTGGATTAAAAGGCTTACAGGGCTTTCCAGCGTGAGTGGAGTGAGATATCGAACGCGAAACGAACATTGTTTCTTTAAAATGTTTAAAAATGTATTTTTATCCCGCTTAATTTAGCTTCAAATTGAAAGAGTTCCCATATGGAGCGATAAATTAAGAAGTAATTGTAGATAAATTTGTTGACATAAAATAAAACACATGTAAAACCCTGTAGCATAATGCTTAGAAATGAAGCTAAAAACGGCATCCAAAGGAAAAAACGAGAAAAAAGTGGAACGCAAACACCTTTTATCGTTGAAGTTTGGGGCGTCTGGCAATGGAAAGCCTGCTATCACTGCCCAACAATCTCACTAACTACGCCAAAGAGGTTTCTTCTATACTTGCTACGAAAAACGAATCCCAAACAAACAAAAAACAGCTCGCCATCCGCTGCCGCACGACGGCCATTCGCCAACGTGAATGAGTTCATAAATAATAAAAGAAAACTGGAGCCACTTGCCCAACATTCATCCCAATATCGGCATCGATCTTCTCTCGCTGTTCGTGCTGGTAAGCTCCAGAAGATGGATTACACGATCGCAACATACAATCGGCAAACACCTTCCACGATGGGGAAGGTGGTCGTGCATCGGGCCAGGGCCGGAATTCTACAACCCCCCGAGAGAGCACTGGTACACACGTGGAGATAAATCGTACCGTTTATCATCATCCATTCCGACAAAGCTTGCCGCCGTGCGCTGCGCGGTGTATCAAATAAGAAAGCGAACTGCAAAACCGCACCAGACCTGTGGTCAGATCACCTTGCAGACGGTGGTACGGCATGTACAACATTCTAGCAGCAACTACTACCTGCAGATGTGCATACCCTTGAAAGGATGCGTTACCATCACACAACCGGCCAAACCTGGTGCACGGAATGGTACAATTTATTCATTGTGCTGCTGTGGAATATCTGTCCATTCGCTGACGTACCGTAGGGTTTTCCATCATCTTGCCGGGCCGTGGATGGGTGGGTTGTATGCCCAACACACCACACACACACACACATCGAGGCAAAGAACAAAGCGAAATCCCAACCCATTTCCAATCTAACGCCACCGAAACTCGGCGAAAGATTTCGTCCCTTACATCCGATCCTCGCATTCCTTGGGCCAATCCATAACTGGCCAGCATATTCTTTCCTTTCGTTTGGGCTGGTTATTGGACCCATTTGCTACACCCCCATGCAAGAAGCAGCGCAGGCACAATGTACTGTATAATTTATTTAGCGTGCCTAGCAAAACTGGAAAACTCCATCCCACATGCCAGGGAGTAGAACCGGGCCGCAAATCCATCTTTCTGCTGGTACTGCTTGCTGGTTTGGTTTGAAAATAAATGGTCCATTGTGGCCACACCAGTTATGCTTCTTTCGGGACTGTCGGTGTGTGTGTGTGTTTCTTGCCACTCTATATTTACTCAATTCTGATTCGGATGAATTGGACAGTGTGGTCTGTTGGGAAACGGTCCCCACGGTAACGTAACGAGTACGAGAACGATCGAGACACACAAGATGGCTCGTATACAGTTTTTTTTTTTCTTCTCGAATCCCGTGGGTTCCCTTTTTGCTTGTTAGAAACCCATTTAAACTCTTGACCACCTTGCTTGCGGGATGAAGGTTTGGCCATCTTTTTTTGGTGGCTTTTCATATATGCAAAATATGCTGGATGCTAAAGTTGCGAACTGTAGATGCGACCAAACATGCCATGGTGAGCCGTAACCCGGAACCTGCAAACCGTGCAATAGGATAAGACAAATATGGTGGCATCAGCACACCGAAAAGGTCCTTACTGTCGCTTTTTGCTACGATATTGGACGACATCAACCGGTAACGCAAGGAGCACTACACGGCTGTCCCAACACAATGCAGCCAATCATGCACACAACACTGTGGCTGAGGTAAACCGTTCCACAGCCGAAGTACCAATCAATTCAATTTGTTATCCCTCGTTAAATTTATTCCTCTCAATTTCAGCTTCCGGGATGGAGGGATTTTTTGCAGAACAACGTATTGGACGTATGATAAAGTGGGCGGCAAAAATGGCGCACCCATGCGCCAGTCAGGTGCTTTTCCAACCACATCCTGTACGTAGCAGCCACACGGCTGCGACACGCTTTTAAGCAGCTTTTAAAGTAACAAAAAACGAGGGTGAAAGATGTTCGCTCACCTGGCACACAGGCCGGCAGCTTGTTCGCGTCCCATTCGTCCGTCTCGATGCTGCAGCGCAGCTCGGCTAGCTGCGGCTCCTGCAGCCGGTAGCCCGATTTGCACGTGTAGTGTGCCGTCACGTACTCCTCGTTGTCGTCCACGGTGAGCCGGGCGGATCCATGTGCAATTTCCGGTGGCTGCTCACAGTCCTCGTACGTTTCGCCGGTTGCCAAACCTGCCGTGGTGATGCGATGGTTTTCGTGTTGTATGGAGAGAGGAAAAAAGAGAAAGAGAGAGAGAGAGAGAGAGAGAGAGAGAGAGAGAAGAGAGCTCATGTTTTAGTGCTTAATCAAACAAGCGTATCGGATTTTGTAATAGCAACGCTAATCACACGCTTAGCGTGCCCTTTTTTTCTTTTCCCCCTCCGGTAAGCTACGATAAGAATCGTTCGAAACATCCAAAACAGAAAAAGCTTGCAGCCTTGCCGTGTATGCTGTCGGCCGACGATACACGCCAGTGTGACCACTGATTGACAGCGCTCACGGGCAACGGAACGGTCAACTGACCCCAGAAATCAGTCATCAAAACCTTTGCCAGTCAGTCAAATAGCCAGTTCGATCGATCCGATGCCGTGCCATGCCAGTGTGCTGCGCTAAACACCCGCAAACCAATCTCGGGACTATCTCTATCAGATCGTGTGTCAATCAAAAATCGATCCCAAAAAAGCAAACCAGGGCGCAAACGTTATGCGTGTGTTGGCCGTATGTGCCATCGTCGACGATGGCTAGTCAGCTCAAGTGTGGAAGAAGTGCGACACATACATGCATGCGGGATACACACTTGGGAGGTCTCGATTGTAATAGATTATTAGAATCTTTGTCGCATAGCACCGGTTTTGATGTCTTCAAATAGACGCCATTTGCCGCCATTTATTTATATTTGGACTTTTGAACACGAACAACTAGCAGCAATCGTTCGGATTAGAATATTTGACGAACGACAACAGTAAGATATTAAAGAACGTTTATGAAAATAGCTTACGAAATTGACCTGTCAGTTACCAGGTCTGCTTACTAGCCCGGTGTCCTCACGCAGCACATCGACGAGTCGAATGTAATTTCCTTTCGCAGCGGACATCCAATCTCCGGTAGATAACAAATGGAATCATTTGCTGACCAATAGATGCTCCCTAGTCACTCTAGCTCTAGCAATTGATGCACCGGTTTCTACAGCACCATCTGGATGACTAGAAATGTGGACAACATCGGTCGCAACCGGAGACCCAATGGATTATGTTTACAAATGCGCTTAGATGACTGCTATTAAGCACTAAGCACTCTACGGAGAGTAACTAGCTTTCTCTGGTTGTAATTGAAATTGTCACTTCTTCTCAACTTCACGGGAACATCCTCACGGGTCCATAAAGATGTCTGTCCTAATAAATACAGCCACCACCGTTTGATGAATGGTAATGACACGCGTAAACCAATACCACGTACACCAGCTCCCTGGGATCTTCGTGGTGGGACACGTTCGTGTCGATTGTTGGAAGAAGCTCCCGAATAAAAAACGCACACACTTCACCCTCTTAAAATAACATTAAAAAAAAGATCCCATCTTAGGCGGTGCAGACAGTGGCAGGTCAGTGGCGATACGATACCCGTCGGGTGACAAATTAAATTAAACGGCATTCAACATTCAGCCGGGCTAGATTTCACCGTTTGATAAACCGAACACGAGGTGTGTGTGCGTGGATGAGTGTATTAACTGGCATCCCACGCCCAAAACACGTCGGTAGCCAACGAGTTGGGGGGACAGATTGGAGGGGGGAGGCAAGTGCAAAAGAAAGAAACCTCCCTCATTCCCCTCATATCCTCTCAAACGTCCCTTCTCCGTCTTTTTTTTGTGGCAAAAGATGCGCTCGCGGCCGAGTGCTTTATAGAGACGTGAACCCACCTTCCGTGGGTTGTCACATGGAACCGCGAGTTTGCAGGTCACCGGAAATCGTCAACAGTTTATTGTCACATTGCTCATCCGGTGGAATGGAATGGTGTGCACACACACATACACACACACGTATTGTATCGTTTACGTAGAACACCCAAAAGTGTTTCCGATGCGACTTCCCTAACCAGGGAATCCTTCGAAACCGCTTCGTTCCGGTAGCGGAAATACAACCAGCAAAAAACGGGGAAATAATCAGTCGAAGGAAGAGCAGCAAGAGAGTGGAAGGGGAGAGGGGTGTGGACAAATTCAACCCAACACCCATCCCGTGTCCCCGTGCCTTCTCCTCGGCACAGTGCAGGAAGATAAACGGCGGAAGATATCACATTAGCTGTCATTGTCACAGTTATCTTCATCCCGCTTACACCGTCGTTGCCCCAGGACAAACCCGGGCCTAATAGACACCCAGCAAACATAACCTCCCTCTCTGCCGCACCTTCTCGCCAACCCACCCCGTCCAATGGATGGAACGGTAGGAAAGAAAAATAATGGTTTTGTTACAAATTTCTGTGTGTGTATTTGATGTTACTACGACTACGACTTCCTGTCACGTTTCTTTCTTGCCTGCCTGCGCTCAAGGAAATCAAGGATGGATGGATGGATTGAAGGTGTGGCACTGGGGTGCGGCCTGCTACGCTGCTTGCGAGATTTATGTGCTGTGCAATTGTGTGCCTGATTTCCGACCTTCTTTCCACGGGCGATCCTAGGCGTTGGCGACGACCACAAAACCTTCACCACTGATGAAATCCGATCGAATCCCAAACAAAATCGTGCCGCTAATAAAAAGGAAATAAATTTTAATCTTCCGATGCGTGTGCTGTGGTTGTGTGGGGGCAAGTTTAAGTAGCAGGCTACCGGTTAGACCGTGCAAGCGTATGTTTCCGCAAAACTGTAATCCTTCGATCGAAAACGACGTGTGTTATCCAGGGGCACGGGCCATAGTGGCAAATTAAAAACCATTCCCCGACCGTTTGGTGGCTGTAAAACAAAACGATCCTGATGTTCGGTTTACACTGTTGGCACTGTTGCTAAACAAAACAAACGAGAGCAAAATTTCATTCCGATCACGTACGTACAAATGGATTCAATCATACCAATTCCACAAATTGGGCGAGCGAAAAATAAAAAGGGATTGATGTTGGTGTGTGAAAATGTCTTGGGAATTGTTTGGGTTAAAATTTAGGGGGGAAATCAGCAACAAAAAGGGGAGATCTTAACTTTTATGTAAGATTTAATGATGGAGGAAAAACAAATAATGTTGCACTGATTGAATAGCATATTCAGTAAAGTATAAATGAAAGGATGGAAGAAGTTTAGAGAGTGTTAACCATGTGTAGAATAGTGTAAACGTATCAAATATGTATGTGCCCTGTTAATTATGCTTCTCATGACGAAGCATTCGCGAAATACGTTCGAAATATTCGGGACTTCTACAGGATGTAACGGTTCAATTGAACCAAATAGTAGTGATAAACAATATTTACGCGAGAGGGCGCTCACTATCAACGATACGATCATGCGATCACTCAGCTAAGTGAGTGCATTTTGAACTGACCGAAAAGAAAGATGAGTACCAAAGGCGAGGTTATAAACAGGGTGCTCACAGCGGTTTGATCCTTTTTATTTCATCAATACAACAAAAGGAACTGAAATTTGTATTAATTGATCGTTTGCCATTTTATAGCTTCATTATGTTTTCGTTTTATACCGCTATGATTCATCAGATCGATTTGAGATTAAGTAGCTAATAATAGTAAATAAATAATTAATAACAAAATTTTGGACGTAGCGGTGAAATGTTTACACTTTAGCTCACGATCACCCAAACGATCAGCACAAAGTGTTACTTCAACATGGTCATTTTGTTACCAAACAACCACAAGCTAAAATTAATTTCGGTCTCGTACATTCAAATCATAATACATTCGATTCCAATTAACGGAATATTTTTCTGATTATGGTTCCGCGAGCTAAACCCATTCTACTTCCTTTATCAATTGATGGATTTTATTCCCGATTCCAACGCAAGTGAAAATCTCTTCATTTTGTGGCAAATTTATCATTTAAGCTCATATTAGTTCCTAAAATATTAAACCCACAGCATGAACTATCCGACTCACTCTCAGTCACACACAGTGCTTGCTGTAACCTCTCCATAAGCATGAGATTTTCAGTCATCAAACATTCACCGTATCAACCTGGATTGCTTGAAAGCAAGAACAAAAACAAAAACCGCACTAGACGCAACGCATTTCGTCCAGTGTCATCTGTCTGCGTCACAGCCAACAACCGAACCGTAACGAATGAATGTTGTCAGAGTGATAGCATTTTCCGCACATAAAACTTGTCCGACCCGCTCTTGTCACACCTCATACTGCCCCCCCCCCCCACCCCCCTCCCCTTATCGTGTTCACCTTGGTCATAAATTATGAAACCGAGCAAAACTTCCTCGAATCTGCATACTTGAAAAGCCATTTTGCTCTCACACACACACAGACACAAATGCCAAATCCATACCAGGATCAACCGATGTATCGCAATTTATCGCCACAAATCCTATTCCATTTCCGAATCTTGCTCCCACCATTTGTCTCCCTCTCTCTCTCTCTCTCTTAGCCTAAACCGAAAAGTGGTCGACCATCATAAATTCATTAGCACATATTCGAAACCACCCAATTTCCACACTTGGCAAACCCCGGTGTAAAAAGCAAATTTGACAACTGTGATTTTGGCCCATCCACCGAGGCGCCGAGGAAAATGGGGTCACAAATTTTCGCACAAAACCAGGACCTGCCCAACACTTTTCAATCGGTTTACATTTTCTTTTGCATTATTTCACACCGATTACGGTGGCGTCGTCTTCGTTCGGTACGGTAAGGAGCCCGGATCCCGTTTAGCGTGGTATCGAACCGGCTATGGTACGAATAAATAAAACATTGCCCGTTTCTCAAGCGGATGGGTTGTTGTGTGGCACAAGAAAGGAATGGATTTTCAGTGACACCGACGAACCATAAACCAGGCTCACCGAAGACGTCCGCTGGGATGCCCGCACGCCGCATCCCATTAGTCTTCACAAATCTCACACGAAACCGACACGTGACACGTGGGTTGTCAGCTACCGGCTACCCCGGGGTGGGCTGAGCTGGGCTGGGACAGTTGTCAACCATCGGACCGTCAGGCCGAATTTGTCTGTAAAATCACACTCTTTCACCCTATATACGGACTTATTCGTCAGTCGAGTGGCGAGATGCGACATAATGCTCATCCCCAAAAATGGGGCGCCCATTTTGGCAATCGGGAACGGCCCCTCCCCCGCATCCCCCATTTGGATGTGTTCGAAATTTGTTACAAGACAGCAGAAGTGAGTGAGTGAGTGAGGAAAATGAAAGATTAAAGGTGAAATGCGTGTGTCGGCTTTGAAGATAAAAAAGGTGAAAATTCATGACACCGTTCCATCAATCGGGATCGACCTGAACGGAGATTCGAACCCTGTTCATCGATTTTGTCCCACCATTTTTTTTTTCTTCTTTGGGACTTTTTCTCGTGTTCGACTTCTACTCCTCCCATTGTCTCCCTTTTCCCTTACCCCATAAACAGCGGCTCCAGCTGTTGCAAATGACGCGAAGGTGCTAATGTACGGTTCTGCTACGGAAAGCCTTCTCCACAACTCGCCCACACCAGATCCCTTTTGGGCCAGGCTCCAACTTTTTGACCCCCCTGCCCAACCCAAACCATCCAACAATCATAAAACAACCATTAACTTACTCACGCGCATGAAACCACCCGGGTTCGGACAACGATCGGACAGCACGGGCGACTTTGTCACGTTCGCTGATCAACCTTGGCTGACCGGCTGACTGGCAAAAAAAACCGGACCAAAAAGCAAGAGAGGAAAAATCAAGCACAATCGACAATTTATCGACCATATGGTCGGTCGCTCCAGTGAACTATGTTTATTTCGCAAACAAAACGAAGAGGCAAGCAAAACGCAACCAACTCGTCTCATCTCCGCGAACAAACCAGTGGCTTCAACCCCAGGGTTTCAACTTCCAACCACACACACCGCTTGGTGAGAAGGAAACTTTTTGACCTCATGAAAAGTGATCCATTTTTTCCACTGTTCTGTCCATGTCTTCTCCACCGAAACGACAGCACGGGGAAACACTCTTCGCCCGAGTGGTTGGTCCTCCCGTTTTTTTGATGGCAGTTTATCACCATTTTTACCATTTGCACATGCCACACAGGACAGGAGGTTTGGCTAAGGATGCAGCTCTGCTTTAGCTCCGCCGGACGAAGAAGATGGGACCAATTTTTTTTGCTTTGTTTTGTTTGGCTTTTGTGTGTAATAAACAGCTATCAAAAAAAAAGAGCTATCACACTTCGCTGTTAAGCTGTTGTGTTTGCACGAAAGCTATCAAAAGTCCATTTTTCAACTGCCATGGTGAATGTCTTTGCAGTTGTTTCTTTCATTCGCTGAAGCGTTATTTATGAGCGTGCATCAGTTTGTGCACATTAGTCATCATTTAAAGGTCATTTAACTGTGCTTGTAATTATGAGTCTGGATTAAATTGTTTTCTTTTTAAATAGCATTCTTTTAATAAATATATATATATATGTTTAGATGATTCTTAAATTTATTCCACTAATGAAAATTTTACTTAATTATTTTATACATATAAAATATCCTAAAACATAAAGAAATACATGAAAATATCATGAAAAATATTTCATTTACACCAAAAACAGTTAACAACTAACTTCAAAAAAGAAAATAACAGGAGAAAATTTAAAATGCTTTTCCACCAAGACAAGCTATCCAACACTTTGCATTATTTCAACCAAAAACGGGTATCTTCTCGTTAACGCAGCAACAAAAATGTGAGAACCTCATCAAACACGAAGGGACGTCATTAAATTTCCGTTCTTCGCTTTAAAACTGTCCCACCCAAACCCCAGCTGCAACGTTGGTTGGCCACGGATCGCCACAGTTAATACGAAATCTAATCAAACCATCCACCTAACCGTGATTCCGGTGACCGCACAGACAAAACTCCACTTCCCCCTTCTCCTCCCCCCCCTCCCCCCCACCGGGTTGAACATAAACCATCCCCCCGCAACTTCCTCCACCCACCTCCCTTGAAAACGACAATGGAGACGCATGGTCATCCGTCGGTTGGATGATGATGCTAAAATTTCATCCCAAATGTCCGGTGCGCATCGCAAACCAGGGGAAGAACTCGCTACAGTCGTGGTGCACGGTGCCGAGTTTCTAATCGATTTATGGTTCAATTTTCTTTTCCGGAAACAATTTTCTTTCCCAAGGCAAGCAATCGCACTGTACAAACCGCTCCGTTTTGTACCTTCTAGCG
>STHB01033129.1:0-22196 GCA_018908115.1 Anopheles rivulorum
CAATGGTGTCGTTTCACAGGCCTGCAGGATGCCGGCTTGCGTTAGACGCCTTCGAGCCTGGCCCCATTGCCACGGGATGTCACCTTTTCCAACCCCTTACGCATGCCCAACGGGAGACGTTTTTTTTCCTCCGAGATGTTGATTTTTGCAATTGACCGGCCCGGAAATGAAGGCAAAGTAAGCCAGAATGCCTTAGAAGGATAGTGGTCGCTTGGTAGGACGCTTCTGGATTGGCCTGCCGGTTAGCTAATTAGTTGTGATTTGTTCCAAGGATTCGTACACTGATGACTCCGAGCGCGCGGTCACACAAAAAAAAGCATGAAGACCCCTCACATTTCTGAGCCTTTTAGGAAGGACGACAAACGTATCTTCTTCTGCACTCAACAGCAACCCAGGGACACATACTTAACCTTGGTTGGAATTATGGCCTCCGGCAAAGGTGAGATAACCTTCATCTTCTGCGCTGTCATTAAAGAGCGAAACGCCAAAAGACGGAGTGTCAAACCACGATAGTTCTAATTTGTAGCGAAGATCCACCAGCAAGCCCTAATAAGAAGCCGTTCTTTAGCACAAGTGCTTGAGCTCCAGAGAAGAATTGCTTAATTCTTAAACCGGACGATAGAGGGCAACCGTCGTTAACACCTGCAAACGTTTGTCTTCTCAGCTTCATTCTTGTAATGGAGTGATTCTTTGGTGCATCGTGTGCCCGTGATGGGGTTGGAATGGGTGAAAGTGGTTACAAAATAAACATTCGGTTTCATAAATCTAAAGTGTTTTGTACAGAGTACGAATACAAGCGATAATTAAAGTGGAGTTCATTTAAAATACACCATGGAACGATTTTATTGGAGAACAAGGAATCTTTGGAGAACAAGAAACAAGGTTCCTTTTATTGCAAGTAACCTGTATAATAAGCGATAATACTACAATAGTCATTAGTATTTCAAGAGTATTTACCTTTATGTATCAATCGAATCCATTATCAACAGCACTGATGTTTACTCAGCCGAAGATTTAGTCATACGACATCTTAGTTTTTAGTCCCCTTCGTTGGACGATCGCCTAACGTGTTCAAAATGTTTCCCTCTAAAGAAATTAAAAGTACCTGAATGTTGGTGCTGCCTGTGGAGGAACATGATCGGGAGTCTACTCCACGACGCAAAAGTCGTACTCCAGCGAATAGAGAGTGAGGAGAAGCGATACGGCAAATTTATAATCCCACCACCGTTTATGATGGATTTTCCCACGGCTTTTGGTCGGCGTACGGCGTTACCAGCCGTACCACGGTGATGACAAGACACGCTTTCGGACAACATAAATTGTTGGCTTTAGTGCTTTCCCTTCGCAACCGGAAGCTTGTCAACCGATGCCGAAATGCGTTCGTCTAAACGGCAACGGTTTGTCCTTTTGTTCGTCGGGAACTTTCGTCGGGAAGCGGAGTTAGCTTTTCATCTCGAACCGAATGCCGTTGATGTACGGTGGCAAAACGTGTCATAAATAAATCGATCCAATATCCCTTCGTTTGCCGCGCATCATTAGCTAAGCGTCAGGGCAGATGCCTAAAGGATGCTGGGATCTCCGAGTTCGGAGGGTTGATTAAGAAATATATCATCAGCGATTGGTTGTGCATTGGTTATCGTATCGATCCGCCACGATCGGGGAGCTAACAGATCCAAATACCTTCGCGGCCCATTGAATTGCTAAGTGGGTTTGGTGAAGTTATTTTGGGGTTGAAATTTAGCTTCGCTTCCATCAATATAGTGACATTTTTGGGTTCATCAATGTGGACGAAAATGGGTTCCCGGCAATCCAAAAGCTAGTAACGATTCTAAGAATCCTTCAACAAAAAAGGATCGACGACACGTCCACTGCTCCCGCGTCAGTGTTTGAGTGTAATTGATTTTCATGCATTCAACACACGAGTGACGCACCACGCAACTACGCTGCTGTAATAAAATCTTACACACCGGTACCATTAAAATGGCCATGAAATCATTAAACTGTTCCCACCCACCGATGGGTAGGCGCGCGAGGTACGTGTGACTTCCAGGTTTTTTGGTCAAAAAACTTAAACAACCAGAAACATTTTTAAGGAGAAAAGCGATAAAGCTCGGTGGCGCTTGCCGGAAAGTAGCTTTAGTGCTGTGTGTTACGATTTTCGGTAGTGTGGCCTCCGTCTACCCCGGGAGACTGTCTTTATGGCCATCCGGTTTCAGCGCCGGACGCACTTCCAGGTGCTACAACCTTTTACTTGGTTTGTTATTTTTTTTTTTGCTTCCAATTTCCGTTCTCAGAATATCACAGTGGCCAGCGCAAAGTACAACCTGCGGTACCGAAAACACCCTTAAAACATGACAGTGTATGGAGCTCCTAACGGGTGGAACTCCGAGAAGCGAGAAAACGTTACCATGTAAAGAGCATTAATTGAATTCTGTACTACACGCATTAAAGCTTCGCTGGGACGCATCATCACGTGCTACACCACGGGCGTACGGGCTCATTAAAATGGTGTTAGGAATTCATTAAGGAAATTAAAGGAGTGAAGCTCCTGGCTGCGTGTTTTTACGGCTTCCGGCGCCATTGCGACGTCGCGTTTGGGAGATAAAAAATGCCGGGCAAGCGTTTGGTAGCACGGTGTCGGGTGTACTGATTCTGCCGCTTATTCTTATTGCTGCATCCGGATGCATGTTGCGTGGTTGGTTGGAATGTTTATCTTTATGAAAAGGACCAACATATTAGGAAGATAAAAAATGTGTATACACCGTAAAATTGGTATAAAATTATGTAAGAGATCTTATCTGATGAAGTTACAAAACTGTTGAATACGATCATTGAAGTTGATAATCACGAATGATTAGCAATTTCCTAATCCTAATCGATCTCCAGATTTTCAACGAAAGATCTAGTTAACAAGTTTTATTTAGCACATTAAGCGAATTGTACCATCCCAGTTTATAGCAAACTAAAGGATTCTATAAGAGTAAACCTCCTCCGTAGGCCACTCGTGCGTTAGAAGCTGAGTAGCGCATTTTTTATCGTGGATTGCATACATTACGGCGCTTTTAATTTCAAAATGACGTTTAATGGCATTTATGTAAAAGATGTACATAAAACTGTAATCACAGTGTTCAAACACTAAATCATCTTAAGTACTTTAAAGCTATATCAAAAACTCACGTTCAGTTGAATGCTTCGTGTAACATCAGCTAAATAACGTAACTATTTGTCCTCATCTCGTCGCTTTTTCGTACGATTGCAATGCGATGTAAGCAACAAAGTCTTGTCAGATCAGCACAAATAACGATCATCGTAATCGGCCAAACAGTACTCAATTCCCAGAGCGACTACAAGAGCAATGCCAGCAAACTCCTCCGCAGCAAAAACAAAAAAACAAAAAGCGAAACGATCACCCCGAATAGGCCGTGCCCTTTTTCGGACCCAACGAAGTGCGTTGGTTTTTTTTTCGGATCGGTGAAATAAAATAAATCGAATAAATAAATAAGAGATTTACTGTGGCACAGCTAGAAAGGGAATGGCTGTGGCTGTGCGTGCCCGATCCCGGCACAGCCATCTAGGGATGTAAGAAAAAATTGGCGCTGAAGATTCCGACGGTGAGGCCGTGCCGGCCGGAAGCCGGTCGGGATTCATCAACCCCGGTACTGGGGCCCAGCTTGCGATATGGGCCACGGGCTGGTCGTCAGCGTGATCGACATCGCGGCGTGCTAACGTTCGCTTGATGGTTGGGGTTGTTATTTAAATTATGACACCCCACGTACTAGGCGGCGGACAAGCGATTGTACGCGTGCTGGCCCCGAACGGAACGGATCTTCCCGGGGTTCGAAGAGAATGCTAGACCGGTCCGGTTCAGCGCATCCAAAAGGGGTTTGGGTTTTGGTGTGCACGCGAAGCTGCTTCGATCGAAGTACGAAGGGCATGTTTCGTTCCCACGCCACGCGACACATGAATTTGTTCTTCATCCGTGCGCAGCCTCCCTGGGGTTGTGTTTTTTTTTGTTCTGTTTGTGTTGTTGTAGCTCTCCTACCGGAGGCTGCAGCAACTCGGCAGGGGTCCTCCCGGAGGTTACGATCGTGATCGTGGTGTGTTTCGGCTCTTGTTTCTCTCTCTCTCTCTCTCTCTCGTGTTGTTTTGTGTTGTTTCTCATGCTTTTGAAGTGGGTACCGTCTGTCTCGCACTGGTTCTGGCCGTAGGCTGTGAAGGTCTTGTTCTGTTTACGCTCTTCTGGTCCCGTATCATCGCAACCGGTGCCAGCCGGGACACGGCATTGTCGTTCTACGACATGTGCGTCAGACCACTACCGGCAGCACTCTGACCCGCTAGATCGCTCGCACTGATTTGGTGCGCACTGCCGCTATTCTTTATCCCTTTTTTTAGGTCTTTAGCGGGTCGCACGGCCATACTGGCGTGGCGTTAATTTTCATAAACTATTGCGTCCCATCGCAACACAGGCGAACGTTTCGGTGCGTGCGTTTTCCAACTCGATCCTCTTTGGGTTGTTGTTTTCCTCCTCTTCTTCTCTGTACGGTTGCTTTCGGTTTTGCTGTTGTTGCGGCCATGGGTTGGGTTGCCCTCACACGCATCATGCCGCCCGTCATGATGTGTGATTATGTTTCAGCAGCGCATGCACGACCATCTATTTGATTTGGACGGTGATGCTACCAGCATCCAGCACGGTCCGCACAACACTGTTTGCACTGCGAAGGTGTCTAGCTGGGAACGCCCGAGCGAAGGATAAACAAATAAGAAAAGGGGGAAAAAAGGTGATTGGAACGAAGACGCAAACGGACTGCTACTAGCCCATCCTTCTGTGGCCTCAGCAAGGCACAAGGGGTACGATTTGGACAGATATTCTTAGATGAAAAGCAAAGAACACTGTAAAATAAACATCAATGAACATTGGATGACGATGGGACGGTATGATTGTGCTTAATCGTTTGGGTGGATTCTCGTCCTTGTTTTTGGTAGAATGGTTAGATCCTTTCTTTGGCTGATTTTTGGTCTTTAAATGTAAACGGAATTATTATAAGTAGTATTATATGAAGGAGTATCATATGTCTTTAACGCCACTCAATTTAGTATTTTTGATGAACTATAATTAATATCATTAATTGGAGCTTAATACACATTTTGTGCTAGAAATATCTTATTATTTGGATTTTATTTAATAGACTATTTTAGAATATTAAGGAATATATTATTAAAATCTTATTATATATCAAATAATTTTCTATTTTCTGTATTTTGACATGAACATTTGTAATTAATTTAATGTTATGCACGTACCAGTTTCCGGAAGCTTGACTTTACTGCTCGAACTTTAAAATACAGCCCATAAACAGTTAGCGAATGGTGCCACTGAAAAGGTTAGTACCATGTGGCCGTTTGTAACGATCAGCTCGCACTACTTCCAGCCACCTTACCGAGACGGAAGCCAACCGATGAATTGTGTGCAAAAACCCCATTTAATGTACCAATACGGGCTTTAATACTGCATACTCCCTTTAGTTGCCATCGCCGGTGTCGCCAGTAGATGGTGCAACGAGCCTGCAGACGATTATCGTTGCGCATTACATTGTCCTGCGGTCATCGTCGCTGCACTCGAATGGTCACATTTCGTTCGCAACCCGGTGGGCCCGGTTTAGTGCCGATGCACGATCGTTCACGATGCGTTTTTTCTCTCTCTCTCTCTCTCTCTCTCTCTCTCTCTCTCTCTCTCAGTCTTGTTCACAGCTCATAGACACAGTTCGAAGTGCATGCTGCGTGGTGCGAATGGGATAAAAGTTATAATAAAGAAAAACCGCTCAAACATATCGCGCCCACGCCCGGTGGTTGTACGCGTTATTGATCCGTATTAAATTTTTACTGGCATGCAAATCAATTTCATCACACTTTCAGGCCTGATTTCTGATCACTTTGTTCCCCGGCGCAAACCCCGATCTGATGATCGGGTGGACGATCCGTTTGCTGCCTGCTCGCACGAATCATTGTTCCCAGTGCATCGTTATACGGCTGTAAGTGTAGAGATAAATGGGCGGCTTTTGTACGATCGGCGATGTCACGTACCGTATGCCGGTACGGACCGAGCAGTATCCTTGTTCGATCGATGTCAATTGGTTTTTGCCATGTACGGGGGTTTGGAAATATTTAACAGCGAAAAGGCACCCATCGACGCGCATGCAATAGTGTAAGCTTTACGTTTTAAGACGGTATGGGACGGGTTTTGCTGTTGCACACACAATCTTCCGAGGGTAAACGTTGAAGAGTATGCTTTATAAAACTGTGATGAGAAACTCTTTTAATGTGAACGCGTGATACCTATCAGTAAGTGATTTAAAAAATCAACAAACGAACGAAAGGATCATTCCAAAGCTGTCAAAATTGCCCCTTAGAGTTATGCAATTATAGTAAATCGTACGCATGTATGTTTCTCTCGTTTGCCTTATACTATTTTTATAACATTCGGTCAAATTCAAAACGAATTTCTTATTGTTTGCTTAATATTGTTGTTAATAAAGACTTGTGTTTAGTTTTCTATATTATGTGATTGTAACAATTACAAATTATTTAATTTTAATCAAAACAAACAATCGTAGACTTCTTCAGCACCTCATGCTTCCTTTTGTGACTCATGCAAACACTGTTCCCAACTCGCAAGCAAAGCCAAATCCGGCTCTCCAACGGCTTGTCATCCCATTACCGAGGCGCATCGTGACAAAACCCGGTCGGCGCCATTCTGAGTCACCGTCCTGGCAGAATCCATCACACACTTGCGCGCGGAAGAAAATCCCTTCACACCACGGTCGGCCGGCCGAGTGGCATGGAAGGACACCCGATACACGGCCACAAAGGGACGTAACAACAATAACAAAAAAAATGGGAAACACACAATAAAACCGGGAATGTGCAGCTGCACCCGGGCGACCGGTTTTGTTGTCGTTGTTGCTGTTGCTTTTGTTTTGTGTTTTTAACTCAAAAGCGTCTTAGTGTTGTGGTGTGGGCTTTCGTTTGGGGCCTCAGCTTAATCGGGGCAGCCATACACACTTGTGTGTGTTTATTTTCCTTTTTTTTGTTTTCGCTTGAAGAAATCGGAGCATCTTTCGGTGTATCTTTCGCGCCTTCGTAAAACAAACGCGCACGCGGGAAGATTTGGGAAGGTGTTCTGTACGGGTAATTATGATCTGTAAAGCCGCATTATCAGCATTATGCGGCGCAAAGGTCGTGAGTGGTCGTGTGAATAAGAGCAAACATCAGTTTAAAAGAAAAAAAACTCAAAGATGGCTTCTACCGACACCCTTATATCAAGACAATTTCCCATTTGGCATTTAATATGTATTTTTTTTTTAAATTAACACTTTACTAATAAATATGTATAGATGCTTATCAGCGTAACCGCGACAGGCAGGCCAGTTTCGGGCATGGGGTGACGGTGGTCGTAATAATTATTTCTCAACACTCAACCTCAGCTATGATGGATCGGCCGATGGGCGATGGCTTAATTTTGAACGTTCTATCAGCCGATGCAAATATAAGATATGGCGAAGCGAGCTGGTAGAATTGCATTGGCAAAGCTAAGGAACCTGGTTGATGCCATGTGTTTTGGGCCTCGGTTTTGCCCTTCCGCCGGGGAAGCATTTTATCAATAATGAAACCATTCGATTGCGATTCTCGCGATCGCGGTTAAGGGTTGCGTTATGATTTACAGGGTCCCGTTTCGGGCGGATGGTTCCGCGGACGGGCTCATTAGCCGATTGGCAGTTGCTTACGAATTTATGGAATTAAAATAATTTTCCACCTACAGCCATTTGGTGTACTCTTACGGCACAGGTACGCAGGTACGGTGGGCAAGCGTTAAACGTTACGGTTCCTTATTATGGCTGCCCGGAAAGGAGCTGTTCTTCAAGGTTATTTTATTTACTGTTTTGGGGGAATATATTTAGGTGGTGACTTAAGTGAAGATAACGCTAATTACAACTTGCCAAAATCACTGCAGTTTTCGTTCTGGTTTTGGTTAAATTTTCTAACGCAGAGAGATATTTGCTGATTGCATTGAGATATTGTTGAAATAATTAATTTATTTCCATACACAAAATTCTGGTGGATCACATAAAACAGAGCAAGAAAATATAAAATAAGCACCCCCCCCCAAAAGTACACATTCCACGCGCGATGCGTCTAGCGCCAAACCTCCCTTAAAGTGGCACATAATTACAACCCCAAAGCGGCGAGTGAATAGATTCACCCGTGCGACGGTGTGATCATTGGTGCGGGCAGCGAAAGGTAAGCGCTACGGGTAGCGTCCCATCGTCCCATCAATCTTCATACCGGTGGCAATCCGACGCCTATAAATCATTTGTTGATAACCATCAACTATTATTATTATGTTTTACTTCGCCCCGCGATCGTGCAGGTTAAGGAAGCCGAATGGTCGTGGCTCGTGGCCTTCACGTAATCGCGGCTTCGGTTCGACATTCCGCACGATCGCACGGGATGGATCGATGTCTAGGAATATTGGGACGTTTTTTCTTGGAGTTGATGCTGGTAATATTTAATTAATAAAAAAATGATTTTTGTAGTGCATTTCTTATATTATTTTCAAAAGATTGTTTAACTTTCAGTGATTTACCAAAAGAAGACTTGGAATAAAAACTTTTCACTAGATAAAAATAACTCGATCACTGATCCCACTGTGCGACGCCTGGCGGGTAGCTGCCCCTAAGGCATAGAAAAGTGTATCTATCCCCCCAAAAAACTCTCCCCCCCCCCCTCCGAACAAGGCGATCCTTATTCAATAAAAGCGCAGCCGGCATCTCTCAACCCGAGCCAGCGGTTGAAACCGATTAGAGCCTGATTGAATTTATCAGTCACGATTTTTCGAAGTACCGCCTCGCGCACGAAACCGAGCAACCGAGCATGAGCGCACGTGTGTCTAATAAACGGCACACCGACTGGCGGCAGCTAGTCGCAATGCAGGCGCAAACGGCCGACCGGTGCCTGTCGAACGCGAACGGTTTGCGGGCGCCGCGAAATCTGTGAAAGCGGTCCATCCTTCCCGTGCAGCCGTCGGTCGGTGGCGTCGCGTCGGTGGGATGCCTTGGATGCCGCTTTGATGTGGGAGTGACGCAGTTTGTCTGGGAAAGCGCACGCACCATGTTGGTGCTTGATTATAGATGTGCTGTCGGTTGTACCGCCTGATCGAACATCGGTTGGAGTCGGGTGGGTGGGTCATCCGATTCTAGGATGATGATCCATCACAGGGTTGCGTGCGAACGTGGCCGGTCATGCCACAAGGGGGAGGGGGGGGCATTGTTTCTTCCCGACTGAATGGCCCCACCAGAATGGTGATGGTCAGAAGTGTTCTTGTCCATTGGACGGCGTCGGGGATAGCGATAGCGAGCGTTAGCGATCTGTAATTAAAATGGATGGTTGGCGTGCTTCGGAGCATTTTGACTGAAAGCATTTTTCGTCGATGAAGCATCAAATTGAGTTGATCAAGTAGGCGCTTTGAGAAAGTGTAAATATGATTTAATTGAAGGCAGGGTTCGTCGCTGATCCGACCGCTTAGCTCTTTCGTTGTTGAGCTCCTCTTTCATGTGTGTTTTATTGCTTTGTACCGCTGCAATTGTGCAAATATTTACCCAAATAATGAAATCATTTCAAAGAATACGATAATAATAATGATTTTGCTTTGTTTATTAAAATAATTATTTAATAAATAACCAACAATGCTTGAAATAATTAAGCTTTTGCCTTCGAGATCATCTTTTCTTTGCCACAAACTTGCATTTGGCTTGGTCGAGCGATGTCATGTATGCTGCAACGCCGGAGCTAATTTCATCGTTTTTGTCTGTCTGCATTAGTTAGTGCTCTTCATTTTGATGTTCTTCCTTTTGTGCTTTCCTTTGCTGCGCACGTTTTCTAAACCTTCTTCGCTCGTTTGGCTTAGAATTCACTTAGAACCATCACCGGCAGCAACCGTGTGAATCGTTTAGCATCGCTTTGCAACTTGCCTTGCTGTGTCCTTCAGTTTGCAGCAGCAGCAGCAGCTGCTGCAGCGTTCAATGGTTGGAAATGTTTCCTTTTTTTCCCCAGCCATTCGGGCTGAACTGGTTTGTGACCAGATTGGGGATGGTTTGGTTTCAGCTCAGCGACTTATATAAGAACTTTTCGGGACGAAATTTGTTTTTTTATTTCGTATCTGGTTACGTTCGTACGCCGGTTGGAACTTGTTCTTGGTGGAGCTATTAAACAAGCTAAAATCATAACAGGATCGTTGGTACGATTTATGACCATATCGATGGATAATGATGACACAAATTATGAAGCGGTATAATTCATAACAACAACAACCAAAAAAACCCCGAAACGTTTGCCTATAAAATCAAACATAACTTCATGCGACCGGTGTGCGTCTTGTGAAGTGTATTTGATTATTTTTTTTTGTAATCACCAATATCAAATCTTAGACTCGTCCCGACTCAAGAAAAAAGTTAGAACGATGCACCAAATGGGAGCGCAAATTGATTTAAACGATGGACGAAACATAGACATCGTAAAATTCAATGGACGCTTTAACGTTGGCAGCGCGATGCTCGATCGATTCATGGGCGCATTTCAATGTTGTTTCCGATTGATTCATATTAGGCACATGTTTGCGGTCATTCCAGACGGCGGCGACGGTGTAGTGTCTCAGGACATATTGGAAGTATGCGATGAATTCGTTAGAGAAAGAAGGACAATTTGTTCGGCATTTCATCAAACGAGCGAAGCTGGATAGTAAATGTGATCATGCCATGCTTGTGTGATTCCATGCAATATTTTAAATAAATAGTTTAATAATATAAAAATTACATTAAATTTATAATAAGTCACGTTTGTGTAAAATATCCAATATTATATGCTTAAAGCTTGTACAATAAGATATACTATTTTTTTTAAATATAACTTACCAATAATCTTGGAAGAATAATTAAACAAAGAAAATCTGTCCACCACCTCATTATCGACCAGCATGACATCACCCGGCGCACGGAACCCGGGATGGTTTAATTTTTATTGCACCGTTGACATTACAATTAACAAATACGGCTCGAAGTAAACGGACCGGTTCGGCGAGCCGCGCTTTTGTGTCGCTGTTTAATGCATATTGCACCTCTGCTTGATCGCGCCACGGTTCAGACGGACGGACACCGAGCACGGCAAATCCTTCAGCAAACGCTCAAGGTGCAACACAACGCCACACATCGCGCGCGCGTGTGTGTGTGTGTAGGTAAAATGCCGCCAACGCCAAACGCAACGCCAATAAAACTTTCACTTCAACTAATTCATTAATTAACCGAATGCTTTCCATCCCGCGGCTTGGTGTGTGGTGTCTCTGGGCCGAAAAAGGATTCTGTGTGGCGTGCGTGCGTGGGTGACACGTCGTCGTCGTTCTTTTGCGCTGGTCCGTTGCAGCTGAAGCAGCAACAAATCCGCTTCAATCATTAGCGGCTGGGCTCGGGCACAGCACCTTACCAAACAAAGTCCGTCTGCGGGTACGGCGGCTGAACTTGGCTGCTTTATAACGTATTGCTGTCTGCTGGTGGTTAATTGAAAATTTATTCAATGCGATGCGCTGCGTTCGATCGTCTGATCTTCACGGTCGTCGGAAGTGATTCAGGTCAAAGCAGAACGCTGTCTGGCGGATCAGAGTTGCAAAAAAAAAAACACACAAAAAATATAGTTGTTGTAGGATGTACTAAAGGGAGGTGAAACTTATTTATTTGTTTCTTGTTACTGTTGAATATTGTTTATATGCAAGTGATCCTAAAGTTACAAAATTCTTGTTATAATAAATTACAGGCATGCTGGAATTTGGTAGCTCAGGAAGTTAGTAATATACTGTAAAATGATCCAAAAAAAGTTGTTTTATTTAAAAATGTCGTCCACAAAGCAAAATCTATTAAAATCAATAAGGTGAAGTCAAGTCTACAACTTTTCAGTATAAACAATGCTTCTCCCGAAGTCACCGTACGAGGAAATTCGCAGGTTTTCAAGGTCATCTTTAAGAGTTAATTTTTGGGACTTCCTGAACTGATAACTTGTAGAATAAGCAAGAAATTATTCACATTATTTACTTCCAAGAACATACACGACTGGCCTGGAACAATCTTATATCTGATTGCACATTAATTAAATGGTAGCGAACTTTAATGTGGACAAAGTCCAATACTACCTAGAACTCCGATGAACACTAGTTCTAAGTGGTCTAAGGTACATTGATAAATACCACTTTGCATTACAGTACCGATCGTTCGCTTTGCCTTCGATATTAAGTATCCTTCGCAGCTGATTATCTAGACCCTTATGATCATCATAGCGCGAAGAAAAAAAAAATAAAACAGACAATAACCACAAACAATTGCTCAGCTCAGGTGCATGAGGCACCTCAGGTCCTTTCCCCGCCAGTTTTTGCAAATATCCCACCGACGAACCCAACAGCCCTACAACCTCTTTATTAAGTATGATTAATCGACTGCAATTATGCAAATGACTTCACTCCTCGTTGGTGCACAAATTAAACCGGGTAGCGTGGCCGATCAACCGATGCGGCCGGTAGGGCCGGCTTTTTTTTTATTCCCGTGTGTTTGCGTGTGCCTACAACTACTATCGGAGGTTAAACAAACAGTTTAAAGTACCGCGTACGGCGAGTGCCGCCAGAACAAACGGGCAGTTTTTCCCCGGAAAGCAAAGCGTGTGTCCCTTCGGATCGGATGGCGCACCGTGTACTACGACGTGATGCCACCCGAAAAACCGGTTACTCCCATTCCCGTCTGGAGGCCACTCATCGTTTGCCGTGCGGTAGGTAAACAAATCGGGACGCGCTTAAGCGTGCCCGTTTGTGCGCAGGACAAACAAAGTGTTGTGTAAACACGGCCCAAAAGCCGGGCGTTTGCCCGGTTTGCTGGAAGTAATTTATGCAAAGCCGCGGTTTCGCGGCTCATCAATACTGGTGCGATGAGAAAACTGTGCAGCCGTGCTGCAGCTGCATGGCGGTAAGCCGGAAATTGTGCATAATATGACTACGATTAATCAACCACCACAACCTGCACCCGGTGTGGGGTGGCCGACTCCTCCAGCCGGAGCCCGCGGTGGGAACTGTTGACGCTAATGATGGTCGATCCATTCTTGCCCTCAAGGGACAAATTCTATGCATCTATGCAAAAATGCAACGCTCCCTTTTGCGGATGTCGCGATTCCCATGCCCGTGCGTGTTCCACTAGGGACGCACGAGAAGATCTTCTCGCGCAACGATCGATTGCCTGTCGGGTTTCGTATCGAGCAAGGGGTAGTTTTGTGTCAAATCATCCACTTGTCATTTGTCACAGGGTGACTTTTTTTTTCCTTTTTGCTCTTCTACAAACCATTTGCCGGTCGTGCCAACCGGAAGAGAGACCTTCACAGGCGGGGAATTGTAATTGAATGTGCTTACCCCGATCAACCGATCACATCAGCTAATCATTACATCGAACCGTTAGCGTTGCGAGATGGAAAGCAGTAAAAGGGGCGCCATGTTTAACCCGTTCCGCTGGCGGGTTGCGATGTGACGCGCTTGGGATGGGGATTAACATTATTATTGGTTTGCGAAATCAATTTACCTTGATTGCGCCAGAGGGAGGTGATTTTGCATAAACGCTGCAATGATTTTGCATTCGCAAACGGTGTTTAGTTTTGCGCTTCGCTTCGCTGGTCCAGCAAGCTTTCCAAACCACCCCAAAACGGGTCGGGATCAAGATCGAGTGTTGGTTTTCTGCAGATGTATTAATGATATACTTTAGGAAAATCGTTTCAATTCGTATGGGTACGAAGAATGATTCTTCATATCAATGTGAGCGTTCGGGGAAAATGAGAATGCTTTACGCCTTACAATCAGTGGGAAGGGTTAGGGCACATCGAAAAAAGGCAGCTGTTTTACCGATCAACACCATTCCAGAGGGGATGAATATTGAAAAATCAATATCATGATGCTAATGAAGTTTTTTTTCTTTGAAAAGACACCCCAAAAAACGAAGGTTCATTTGTTGAAGTTATGGTTCGTGCAAGCAAAACAATTAAATGAAAGAGCTTTATTGAACGCACGAAGCGAACGAATAAAAATCCGCATGTGACAACGTGCGGTACATCATAAACCCTTCCTGCAATATGTTGAAGACGATGTTACGATGCAACGCGCTGCCATTTCGGTACATCGGTGCGCCATTTTGCAAAAAAAAAAACCACCGATTGTGGCCCACACCTAATAAAGCACGACGCCTACGTTCGGGGTTTGGGGATGCGCGCGAGTCGCAACATGATTCCTTCCCATGGCCGAGTGCCTTCGCAAAACATCGATGAAAGCAAACCGAGCACAAGGAAGGAACAAGATTGCTGGTCCCGGTGGCACAGCGGGAGCTTAATTAACGTGCAGCCACGCACCGAGGGCACCATCTCGGGTACCGGGTTTTCGAAGCAGCTGTGCCACACGGGGGCTCCCATGTGTGGCAACACATGCAACGCGCCCGGATGACAATGTCCACGCGCGTCACCACTGGAAATTCGAAACCGTGCCGTGAGCAAAACCCCAAACCTGGTAGAGTCCTTGGAATGGGTAAGATGCAAGAGTGAGCAAGAGAAGATAACCACAAGCTTAAAAAGGATATGTGGGTAGTGAGGCAGAAAAAAGCCACATTCCTTGGAAGGGATTTGCGAACGCCCGTCATTAGACGCCGAACGGATTGAGTTTCACGCCGGGCACGCATTCCATCGTACGTGTACGATCGTGGCCCGTTAGGGAAGGGATTCAAACACGAGTGAATTGAGGAGAGAAAAAACGCAACCCAAAACACCGTTAAAATGTACCAACAGAAGAAAAAAAAACACAGAAGACCCAGCATCGTACAAGAGCTGCAAGAGCTGTGGGTGGTTCAACTGGAAACAAAAAACTGTCCAGCAAGCGACGAACCCTTGGCTTATGTATTTTGTTTTTTTTTTTGCTGTCCTTTTGAGCATAATTTTTCTGTGTTGGTGTGTGTATGATGGTAATGTTTCTTTCAAAAGGTTGCATTTTTTTTAAATATGTTACCATCATATCCTGTAGGGTGGCTTGATGGAGAAGATTTTTTGTTTCTGCGATCGTCCGTCCAGAGCAACGGGCTGTAATTAATACTTTTTTTTCTGCTGTCGTTGCGCTACTAGGCTGACCGCAGGATCGTAACAGCTAACCAAGGCAAGGAATGCTATAAACCTTTTCATTCTCTACCCCTTGGGTAGAGCTTTTTTTTTTTTGGATAATCCTATCCCGGGTTGCGATCGGCCAAACGGTGAGTCATCCGGCAGGAGGACCAAAGATGATGCAAACTTGTGTGGACACCGTTTTTCTGAGCTGCTGGAACGTTCGGAAGCCTTGGCATGGTTTTTGCCCTTTTTGTTTCTTCCGTCTTCCCTGTCATCCTGAACGCCGCCGTTGCACATCCTTGTAGGGATCCGCATCCCGCAGAGAGATCGTCTTACGCGTGCCTTTATCTATACGATGATTACACTTAAGGGTTTGTTGGTTCTGTGTTTCGTTCGGTTTGGCCGTTGATAAGTTTTTGGTCCGCTCGTTTTCTAGTGCATTCCCGTGTCCCGTGTGTGCGCCAGGAAATGGTTAGAAATGGGTTGTTTGCTTACCACTCTTTTCTGCCGCGCTTATCGTCTTTGTAGAAGGCCCATAACCGAATTGCCTTCCTTCATTGCGCCTCTCGGTCGTCTTTTCTCTTTCCTTGCTACAAACGGTTGGCCCGTTTTTACTTTCCACTCGGTTTGCTCTGTGCCTTTTTACATGTTGCCAATGTTTTCGGGCTCTTATCCTACAGACGTACAGATTGACGTTAGAAGTTTTGAAAACACGGAATGACACTGCTGAACACGCCACGCAGGATCATTTTTCATTCATGGTTTGACGGTTACGAGGATAAAGTTTTGTCGTGCAATTTTACCATGCGAGCTGATTAGGTTGCAGACATTTCGAACAAACATAAAAAAGAACAAATGTTGATCATTAAAAATAGTTTTTATTTTTGAAGATAAAATTGTTATGATCAATTTGATGTAAACTAATTGAAACACATCTCTTTATAAGGAGTATAACGTTAAACAGTGGTCTTAATATTTTGCGTTAAAAACATGAAAACAAATAGCTAATTTATTAAACAATGCTTTTAGTATACCAAAAACATGCTAAAAATCGCTTTCTTCTCAAACAAAAAATAATTGTTGCTTGCCGAATCGTTATTTAAAATCTAAACATGCCGACAGTCGAAAAAAGAGGAAATGAAAGATAAAAGCTGCTGAAACGCCGTTTTTCTAAAACATTTTATCTTTCCCCTGTTTGTCCCTTTCATCCTTTATTTCAGGCTTAAAACTCTTTCGGCGTCAATTTTGGGTCTGTTTTTCAAACAATATTTAGTCGCGTACCGGACCAGACGGGCGCGCTGCATCGATTAGTTGCCTAATCTTCTTGTACCCGGGCCTTCCATGTGTTTGGGTTTGTTGTTTCGTTTCCGCTTCATGCAAGCGTGATGGCAGACGGCAGGCCACGTGCACGAACCGTCGAATAGGTTTTGGATGTGTGATTCGTTTCGACTTCTTGCCGTGTACGGACATTCGAGCCTGTAGGGTAGAATGTAAACCCGCCCGAGGTTCGTAATTAGTCAATGAACAAACGGATTGTGTGTTTAGCTGCGGGGTGGAAGGAACGCCGAAGCAGCCGATGGTAGATGTGGTGGGTCTGATAAGTCCAGTCGGTTGGCGCACTTGACTCAGCAGGAACGGCTCGACGGCTAGACGCGTACGGCGCACACGCACCAGATAATTGGTGCTTCAGTGCAGACACCGGCACAGGTAAGGCTCCGGTCCGGTGTAAGTACGCTGAGCCTGCTTCCGGTGGCCGGGGACCGGGCTGATCCTACCGGGCGATGTTTCAATTTGTAGCTTAGCTGCACTCGTCGCCAGCACCCGACGGTGCCGTATCCTTCCCAAGCGGGATGCTGCCGGGTTCTTATCTCAAACGAATGCCCAAGGCAAGGCATATAGCCGCCAACGTCGGGCTGAACCGACGCACTGCAGAAGATAAGTGCTGCTGGTTGTTACAGACGACAAGGACCACAAGAGTTAAGAATGAAATTACAAACAAAAAAACATGCCCCTCACATACACATCATCGCTTTTGCTCTTGAGTCCTTTATGTTCGAATCGACGCCGGAACATGCTGGTGGGAAGTGTTCTGGGACCGCTCTCGCTAATGATCATCGTTCCAGCATCGAGTGTTTTTTTTTTGTTGCCGTCCCTTGCCTTATCGGTTGGCGACGGACCGTCGTTGGGCTGACGGGGAAAATCTTGGAAGCCCGGTCCCGAAATTTGGCAGGTGTGCGCACCTTCTGACAAATATGTGACGAACACGGAATGTGGAGCATTTAATTGAATTAAGCATAATTAAAACTCGCGGCCGGTACGCGGTACGGAATGCCGCTACCGGTTTCGGACAGAACTGTGGTAGAAAAAGGGGGGCAAAGATCGGCAAAAACAGGAGCCAGCCAGTAGGAGGAAATGGTTTCTCGAAGACCGGACGGTAGACGTAATAATGCATCATTCGCGGGTGTTTTTCTTGGGTTTTGGGTAGAGCGTTTTGTTTTCGGTGGTGGCAATTTTGGCGAAACATTGACAAATGGATCTACCACAGTGCCGAAAGGAAGAGACAGATCTGGAAGCTTTATGTATTGCGTGTTTTTTTCTTTACTGCAAAACCCATTTGTAGCGTTTGAGTTGTTCTTGTGTGATGCGTTTTTGCTTAATGCTCGATTTCGATTTCAAGCGGGGTTGTCGTGGACGCACATCGTGTGGAGTCGATCGAAGAGGAAAAACAAGCCGTCTTGGAAACCTTGCAAAGGTTTGAAATAACGTGCTGCAAGGTGTTTTACTTTGGGGTGTACGGAACGGTGATCGGCCATCACTTTGGACGCCGTTTATCCTGGATTCGGAAAATTATAGCGCAAATTTTATATCCCCGCTGACGATTACCACTTAAGAAGCGGGATTAAAAGTGTTGGAAAGGCCGTCAGGGAATTTCTCTTTTTTATTGGGATATAATTCCTTGGAACGTTCTGTCATGGTCACGGTTAATTGGTGCACAAATTGAAGTGCTGGGAAGAATTTCGCTGAGGAATGTGTTTTTTTTACGATCGTGTAGATCACTTAAAGTGCGATTTCCGTTCAGCTGTAATGCGAATAAGTCAAGATGGAAAGATAATTTATAAGCTATAGAAGAGTTGTACCCTTAACGAGGAAAATGTTTTAGTATTGTAAAATCATTAGGCTGTTAAACTTGTTTGCTCATTGTGTGGAAGATTTATTCCCCTGAAATAAAACTGCTAGTTTAGCGATCGATCGATCGATCGACCGGGAACGATTCTTGCCTGGGTAGTATTTGGGAGGTCAATAATATCTAGAACATATTTATGACACGTACGCTCCAGCAAAGTCTTCCGTGCAGTTCCCAAGCAATCGCTCCAGGGTTGGTGCCACGTATCCAAAACATCGGACATCAGTGTGCGATGAATATTCATACCCTCAGCCCGATGGGGTTGGCTATTCGGTGACGTTCGCTGCCGCACAGCATGTTTCTTTTTCCCATCCTGAAGGCCTGCCAAAGGTTCGTGCCGTTCGTGCGCAAACACCAGCCCCACTCGCTCCGGCCCGGGATCGAACGAAATCGAACGGAATTGATCTGTGACAATATTCTGACATCTTTACGACTGGCGAGCGTGGTGAGCGGGTGTTATTTTGCGGGCATGCGCGTATGCGTTGTGACGGTTCAGCCGCCAATGCTGGTCAGCGCTTTGCGACCTTACGGCAAAAAGGGTACACGTCATGCCGCGAAGCCGTTTTATGGCGTGACGCCTGCGTCACGATGGAAATGGGCGGCAGTGTGGCAGGACGGATGGTGTAGGGGAGGGGGAGGGGGGAACCGGAGCACATGGAAACACGCCCCGCTGTGCCGCGGGCGTGGACGTGCGGAATCATGCCGAGATTAAATCATTATCCATCGGATAGGCTACGTGCTCCGGTTGGAACTCGCGCGACCAGTCGCCGGCGAGATGCAGATGCTACATTCCAAGCACACGAAGCAGCGCGGCGCTCAGGATTGGAAGGTGCCGAGGTGGTTTGAGTCGTGTGTGTGTGTGTGTGACATAAAACCCCGGCGAATCGGGCGGACCGACGGGCTGAATTGTAAATTACGTTTTATGCGCGACCTAATGGCCGCTGAAATATGATCGTAAAACATGTCACGAGTGCTGCGCGTTTTACGAGTGTTTTGATTTTTTCGTCCACTAAAAGACCACCAGTGCCCGGGGGTGCCCTGGGGGTGTGGTTGTGGATCCGGCGGCAGAATGTGATCTACTACGTTGCCTCCGGTACCAGAGGGGGGGAACTACTGATCTGCTGGCGTTTCTGGTCTAAAAAGAAGATAAGACCTCGGCCACGAATAGACAACGGCACCAAAGTTAATGCTAATGAGGTGTCCGTGCGTGAAGCTCGCGCCACACTTTATGTGCGCGGGTTTGAGTTTTTGTATTTTGGTATGTAGCTTCCTTTTGCCGGGCGCTGGAGTTCCCCCTTCGGGGCTGGAGTTAATTTGACAGGTTCGCAGTTGGAGTTGTCGCTTGCCAATCACACGGCCAGCTGGCCCTGCGGGTGGCACTGGTGACAGCGAACTATTTGGAGGGAACCTGAGTGAGTTAGGAGTCCTTGAATGTGACCTAATGAGAAACAATGTGCGCTAATAGCTTCCTGGTAAGCCAAACGATCGTCCTATTTTACCTTCCAAAGATGCCTGAAGAAGTGAGTCTTATGGAGGAACTGCAGAAATTAGGAACTTCCTCGGAATTCTTCCAAACAAGTGTAGAATTCGAATTACCTAAAGGTACGCCCAGTGCGCTTGTACTGGTTTAGCATTCTAGCTCAATCTCTCCAGATGCCTCCTACTATAATGCCCCAATTGGATATTGGTTGGAACGCGTGTAACATTATCTCTCCCTAGCTGGAACGTGCGTATCACCCATATATTCCACGAGCCCTAAGAAAAAGGCTATGATCTCGTCACGGTTTTTAATGGACCGCGTCAAAGCAGAGGTGTCGGGCAAAGGTAGCAGTGTCGGCACACCACACCACGGCAACAGGCTTGTGCTTGTAAATTGTCACATTAGTTTGCTCGGGGTACCGTGGCCACCCGATGCCGACGCTCAAATTTCGGTCGGCGACTTGTCGGCGATTGACTGGACAATGCGTCAGACCAACCAACAGACCTCCAAACAAAAAAAAAAGCCGATCGACGAAAGGCAGGTGGCACATTCCGGAGCGAAGCCGAGTGAGACCGGTGCGGCACAGATTAAATCAGTGCCGTCGTTAATAATATTATGATAATGTAAATGTATACCATTCCCATTTTACGACGGTGCGTTATTATCCGATGCACATTATCATTCAAATTGTTTCAACGCGCTAACGGACGCGCGAAAGCGTTCGTGCGATGCGCCGTTACCACGGGAGCGAGTTCGTTGGAAGATATTCGGTTTTCTAAATGAAGGTTAAGGTTAGGCTTCAGGAAAAGCACCTTCGTGGAAGGTACCGGTATTTGGGAGCGGATCAATGATCGCATCTATACGCCGGCCTATTAATAAAATCAACGAGTGGCAATATAAACAAACAATAGCTTGATGACTTTGCACTAAAATAGAACGGATTGGGCGGTTCTGAGCATTCCTTCCGAAGGGATATTGTTGATTTCTTCAAACTATTCAGCCAGTAGGGCGATAGTTTTTGTTTCGTACAGTGAAGACGTTGATTTAATATTAACATTTATGTTATGTTATTTATTTATTTATTGAAAAAAAGTACGGTTATACAACAATTATCAAAAGATGTCGGATTCATGATTTTTTTTTAATGTTTGGAGCACAATAAGCATCACAATAATTAAAAATTGTATAATGAAGTTTAAAACGTGTGTTCTTGTTTGAACTTAATTATTATCCTTTTTTTGTCAAAAATTGATGGAAAGCGTAAGCAGGACATCAGATCTTTTTTGCATTCCTTTATCAGTAGAAAGCTTACAATTGATTAAACAATTGCTTTTGAATTAATTGCCCAATTTTTTGTTTTGCTGCCAAAACCCCGTAATTGCGTTTGTCACAGATAAAAGTAACGTAACAATGGCAATTATGTACGCGGCAAATTGAGGTATGCAATGGGGGTTTTTGTCCTATTGTGTGGCAAGTGTGTGCAATCGCTATCTGAAGAATGTTTACTGTGTAACCATTTTGTGCCATTGGTTTTGTTGCGTGTGAAATTCCATTCCCCCGGGGGGCTAACCGGGTTCGTTGTTTGGACGGTGGTTGTTGCCTTACAGCACAGGAACATAAAGAAGGTAACGTGAATCGAACGTGAAATGTCTTCCCGCTCGTATCGATACGTATCGGGTGCAAGCCGAAAACTGTTGCCAGCTTTGAAGCGACGCGATGCATTTTTACGACTGTCATATATTTCGGTGCGGTTGGATAAATATCTCTGGCAGTACAGTGCAAACGAAGCTCAGCACTGCACTCAGCCCAAAGGCACGCAATTGTAGCGATTGTTTGCTTTAAGTTTTGTTCCGTTTTCGTTCGTTACTACCGAAAAGAACGCTCGCGATCGTTCGGCTGCGACTGGACGTGTTGTGCTGTTTAGGTTGCCCTGCGTTGTGGGAAGTAAGTTTCTGCCATTAAAGAAAGACATGCCGGTGAAGTTAAGGTGCAACTCGAACTGCAAAAAAAGGGAGACGGTTTTATTTTTGTTGGTGTGTGCCCAAAATCGTCAAAAGCCCATCGACACGTTTGCATTCCCGCTGCGTGCTGCGCTTGGCTTGCGCACGGCGCAGTATTTATTATTGTGCCTTAGAAAGAAACCATTGCACCGCGGCGCAAATGGCATGCAGAAGACCGTACCAGTGCCGATTGCAATTGCGTGTCCTGTGTGTGGTGGGCTGTTCACCTTGCATGCCGACCGGCGCGCTTGCCCGGTGGAATAATTCGATGGTTTTATGCCACAATAAAATATCGCCAGCCAGCTGCAAATACCTGCCGGCGGGT
>STHB01033168.1:0-22104 GCA_018908115.1 Anopheles rivulorum
TGTTCAATAGTAAGGAGAAGAGGTGTTTACGCATTGGCTTGTAGGCTTAGACTAAATTTATTACAATAAAATGTTCTTACACTAACCTCATTGTCCTATCCTTATTACTAATACTACTGCACATTATTAGGCCGTGTTCTCGGCGGTGACAGCTTAAATAAGCTGTAAAGCCTTTGTTTTTGTTATTTTATCTTCAACTATTTGGTTTGGTTAGTGATTGTTTTACATTAAAAATCTGTTTACTGTGTTTTAAATAACTAAATCGATTCTTTAATTTATACTAGGAATTAAGCTGTTCGTATTGCATTTATTTCATTTTTCTACGAAAATAAGAAATATGGGTTCCGTTCGAACTCGAACTTAAATATTTCAGTTGCTTTTTCGAACGAAGGCACTCATGGCTTCTGCTGACATCCAGTGAGTGACAGGGGTTCTCAACTCGAAAACATATAAACAGAAGTAAATAAACTCTCTCTTGCTTTAGCGCTACAAAGGGTAATTATTCGTACGCAACACTAATACAAAAAATGCGAATTTTTGCCCCCAAAAGCTTGCTACTGTAATTAACCGAAAAGACCCGCGAATGTTCAGGTTCATTACTTTTTGTTTCTTTTATTCGTTTCTATACAAACATTTGCAAAGAAAAGTAAATAAACTGCTCCAATAGCTTTCAAGTCGTTTCCAGTCTGTTTCACTTCATTTAATTAAAACTCGCTGCAAGTATGACGCTTTACGGTAAAGTATTTTATGTTGATTTAAAAATAAATCGAACTGGTACTCTGCTTGGTGCAGTGTATGTTCAGTCTACTATCTCTTAAAATGTTCCCAAATAAGAAACTAAAAACTTGCTAACTCTTTTTTCTCTTCTGTTTCATTTACTTCCAGCTGTAAATTAACCATCAACGATAAGAGGTTGTCATAGAGCAGCGGTAAAACAAAAAAAAAAACAGGTAAGCCACTGAAAATGGGCTCAATTGGATGATTGGAGTGCAATTTTATTCCAGCACAAAAATGGGGCGAAAAAAAAAAGCCCGGCACGAAGTGAACGGTCATTGATGAGATAAATTAAACGGCAACTGAATGTTACAAACGAGTAACAAAGATTACAAAGAGTATTGGAGAAAAAAAAAGAGAGATAGTGAGAGAGAGAGGGGACAAAACAAAGATGAAAGGTTGGATGCTAATATCAAACGGTTCCAATCAAAGTGTAATCGTATGAAATTGTGCTTGTAGCTTTGTGGAACATACTGATTGTAACTACGAAAAAAAAAACGGGGCTTGCTACCGTGGCCACTCACGTTCGCATCAGAACGAACATTATTCTGTACGGTTGAGTTGTAAATAATTGGAATTAATGAGTGCTTCCGTGCATTCGTTCCGTAGGGCATCAGTGCGGTGGCCCGCGGATGTGATTATAGCACCGACCTGTAGGTCGTAAAATTGTTCCGGTGAGCAAAGTGCTTTTATTAGCGGATGGAAGGCCTCGTTTTTTTTTGATATTGTTTTTGCCTTAAGAATTATAATTTCCCTTTTTTCTCTCACACTGGTTGGTGCGTTCTTCGTCCCTGAGGCTACTGCGGAAGGTCACTAGCACCCCGAACACACTCTGCCGTATTAGCAGTAAACAAGAGTTAAGGTAAAACTAATTAATTAGCATAAATGCTTAATCAGCTCGTCGGCTGGCCGTTGACACTATCGACACTGTTTGTCGTCGATGGCAGTCTTGAACGAGGCGAACACACGAAAGTTCGATCGTCGCCTAACCGACGAAACCATTCGGTTTGGTGACATTTCTATCACAGGTCATATCGTTGCACAAAGTGTATGAAAGGGCAGCCAACGTTGAAGTACCGGCTGGCAGACGTGTAATACCCGACCCATTTTTTGTTCCGTTTTCTTCATCGTGGCAAAAATTTGCTACATTCAAGAAAGTTTGACACCGGGCACCATTGGGTGGACGTAAACATTTTACCGCCCTTCGATCGGTTCGGTACAAGCCGAACGACCGTCGGCTCGTAAGCCGACAAGTTCAACGCGGTGAGTTGACGCTGGACGTCGGTACAAAGTGACTCCGGTCGTCGGGCGCAATCCGCCATTGCTGTCGGGAGCATTTGCAAGTCGTTTGCTAGCTTACACTTTTCTTCTCTCTCTCTCCTTCACTCGGTGAATCAACAAAGTGAACGGAAACGGCTTAAAGAGCGCCATCTGGTGGGTGGCAAAAAAGTGTGTTTGTAACGTAGCGTAAAGAGCGTTTTTATGATTTCCTTTTTCTCTCGGCTGTCGGTACCAAAACAACAACCGTACCCATTGCCCGTGAAGGTGGACAATGAGTGTAAGCTGCAGGCTGCATCGGACAGGTTCCTCCGGCGGGACGGCGTTGCGAACTAATGCCCTTGTCATGTTTCCTACTCGGCTAAATCAGTGCACAATCAGGTTTTGTCTGCCATGGCCCGAAAGGAAGGTAGGATAGGATTTTTCGCTCGGAACGGAACGTTCTGCTGCTGTAGTGTTGCAGTAGTTGGGTTGCCACACGGTGCAACCGGAACGACGACCCGCCCCGGAAGCGGAAATGTATGTTTGCGGGTGCGGTTGTAAACGCTACGGAAGCATGCTTTATGGTGGTAAATTTGCATTTCGGTTGCCGAAGGAAGCTGATGTGTGCCTCCGGGAGCACCGGGCTAACCCCCGTTTTGTGCTGGGCTGCCCGTTGGGCTGTCTCATTCGATTAGCCAAACGAGTGTACGGCCCGGTTCCCGGTCGTTCGGTACGCTCGAATGTGGCTTCTGTTTGTTGTTTGCGTGTTTATGAAGAGTTTGAGTCCTCGGTACAGATAGAGGGAGAAGCGATGGCGAGCGAGTGAAAGTTGTACCTGTTGGAAGCTGTTGGCGAGTTAGCGATACATCACCATCGTACGATCGTATCAGTCTTCGAAAAAAAAGGGGAATGTGGGGATTATAAAATCAAGCTTCGGTTGTTTACTCACTTACAGTGGGTGAGAAAAGTAAGCCACAAAAGGATGTAAAGGAAAGTTATTGATTTTTATGACACGGAGAACACAATCCATATTGAACTTTGCTTTACAATGTGCGCTGGATGGTTTGAGCGGATCAATGTTTCTTTTGTTGAAATAGTTTACAGTAAGGTTGCTTACATTAGGTTTCTTATGTCATTGCAATACCAGTTGGAGCAAATAACTTTAATTCAAAAATTCATAATGAAGCTAATAATGTTTTTTACCTTTCACGAGCTTTTGTAAGATAAAATCGATTCTATGAGAAGCTTTACCAACTGAAACAACTGCAAAGAGTCAGGACATGCGGGTGGTGTTAGACAGGTAACAGAAGTAGTTTCTTCAAATTATAATCACTATTCAAACAAGAACCTGAAAGTGCGACAAAGCCGTTAACAAAATCAAAAAACTGAGCGTTGACGCCTAAAGTTAGGCAACCAAAATGCATATCTATAAGGACTGAAGACTTTGCGAATCAAGTGACTCAAGTAGGGACTATTTAGATCTTCAACCACTGTCCGAATCAGACGTGTGTTTCACCACTAATACATTTTACAAACAGTGTAAATTTAACAAAAACTTCATATCAATTGATTTTATTTTCTATAAAATATTTATGAATAAAAATATCAATTGTACAATAATTTTAATTTCTTTTGCGACAAATGGAATTGTTTTTAATGATAGTTCTAAGTCGTTGTTTGGCTGTGTTTTAATCGGATTATGAACTTTGCACCATAACTAGACAGAGTGGACAACATAGTTTTATAAATAATTAAACAAACAACTTCATTAACTAATGACTCTTGAGATGCTTGTTCAAAGAAGAAAAAAACCAGAACGCAAAGGAATTGTGTAAAATTCGGCGCTAGTCTCCTGCCTTTGTTATCACCAAGCCTTGTACCCGGTACCTTACTCATCAAAACTGTTTGCACTTTTGCTGCAACTCGCAACATATTACTTCAAACCTGCGTCACGACCTGTGTCGGTTCGCTGTTGTCAGTGTTGCGTTAAAAGTTGTCTCATTAAAACAATACACTGGTACGTGGCGGAGGCGTACATGACATGGGTCAAACAACACTGTGAGCACTGTTTATCATTAGCCGGACGGTCGGTCGGAAGGTTTGCCGAAACTTTGCCGACCGAACACAGTGCACGCTGTCTGCGGGGTGCATTGACGCTAGGGATGCTGGCTGGATGCAGATGCTACCAAAAGTTTAATTGATTTTCTGTAACTAATGTGCGCTTCTGGTGGCCGCCCATCGAAAGGAACACGATGTTACCATTTTACCGTAGAGGGACAACTTTTGAGTACTGGCGTGTTTGTCATAATGCTGTTTCCGCTTCTGTTTGATGTATCGTTTGAAGTTCGCCGGCGAGATGGTTGGGAAGATCAAAGTATTTATAGTTTGGAGTAAAATTAGATTGAACAAGTACCTTTGCTGTGCGTTTAATTGTCGTGTTTCGGTAAGCACAAAGATAATGAAATTGTTGTTTTTTTATTTTGAATCAAATTCAGGTTTTCATCAATTATAAATTTAAATGTGAAAGTTAATAAGAAATTTGAAATAACTTAATAACGTATTGTTGTGTAAATTATTACACTTAGGATCGTTCAGTGTATACGCATACATCAAACTCGTCGATCGCATGACGTAAACGGGTTGAACGGGCCAACGGGCTAACACTCTCTCTTTTTGGCTTAACGACCTACTTGGTCATGCCGGCCATCAAATGGCTTACTAGACTATTAGATACCACCGTAGTTGCATAGTCAATGCTCACTACGGAGGAACCGTCCGGATGGGATTTGAACCCGGTCCGGTCATGTTAGGACCTAGCGCCGTTGCCAAATACACCAACAGGCGCCCAACGGGCTAAAATTTTCATGTAAATAAAAAAATCAGTTGCGAAAAATCCAGAAGACCACGAGGATTAGGATTTCCTTTACAAATAGTGTTTTTTTTTTTTGTGAAAACCCGTGTTCTACACTACACATTTTTTATATACTTTTTTCATTTCATTGAGGTTGTTTTACTGATATTGAGAAAGTAAAAGAATTAAACTCAAGAAGATACCTAGTTCTACCTGAGAACCACCCTCAGCAAAGGTTTCGATGAGCTGTAAAGCCTTTTAACCATCTTTATTAAAGCTTCTTCGCTTAATAGCAGCGTTCCATGTAGTCCTACACCAAGACACAATCCAAGACTAGGATGTGTCACCATCAATCATCAGGCACGCATCACGCGTTCGTGATGGATGGCAGCACACAACGAACACAATTGACCGAAAGAAGGCGGAGAATCGTGATGGAAGCCGGCGGTTTCGTGCAACAGGAGCCCTCCAATCCAGCCGTGCTAACCGTTGCCAGCCAGGTATCGATAGCGAAGGAAGCAAATTATAGGCAACCTGGTGTGGCAGTATGTTTTATTTCGCTTGCTGAAATAGGTTTTCGATTGGTGGGGTTTTTGCTCTCGTTCGCTCGTGAAGTAAATGCTTTTCATCGCCATTAGTGTTTGAAGAGTGGTCCACATTTAGAGAGTTAGAAAAAGAAAGAAAGAGAAAGAGAAAGAGAGAGAGAGAGAGAGAGAGAGAGAGAAAGGTTCACATCAATCCACAGCCCTTACGTATGTTGAAACCTTGAAGAGCATGTCAACGGCAAATCTAGACGAAAAGTTGTTGAAGCCGATAATGCTTCACCAGTGACAGTGGGAATCCTTTTTTCCCGTACCCTCTCCACGCGTAACAGGGCTTTCACTGCTTGAAATGACACTTTTCCCACTCGAGCCGTCGGTGCGGGCCCCGTAGCGCCCATTGCCAGTACATGTCGCGCAACACCCACCGGTGGCAAATGGGGGATGATGATAGTCACGCATCACGTGTCACGATGGGTGCTGTCGTCCTAACGAGAAGACTTCACACTTTTGCTTTCCCGCACTTGTCTCGCTTGCCCCCAAAAAGGTTCGCTTACCGATTCGCACAAAAGGCACGCGATGTCGAAGACAATCGGACGGACGGACACATATGACGGTGCACGGTGCCTGGCGTGAATATTTGTACAAGTGTAAATAAATCGTTTCCACTTGAGCCAGCTGGCAAACTAAGCCCAGCTACCCGAGCATCACACCATTTCGGCGGTGCTCTCGGTGAGGGTGAACGGTTGTTGTTTGTTGAACCAGAAGCAAAGAAAAGTTTCTTCATCGGCAGCAGTAAGTAAGCCTGCCAGCAGACATGTGAGCCGTGTTCGAGGAAAAAAAGCGCTCGCTTCAAGAGGTTCGATCAATGTTCGGTGAATCTGAGATACTGCCGCAATCGGTACTGTGATCCGTTTCTGGTCCGTTTTTTGGTTTGTTTTGTTTTCCAGCGCGATGAGCTTTGCGAGCAAGTGAGGCGAACAAATGGTTGTGCCAACTGGTCGGGTTCGATGTTTATCGAAACGGTTCCGACCATCTGGATGTAAAAGAAATAGAAATAAAAAATCCCCCCGTGCAGCAAGATATCCGATCGTGTACGGGCGGGTGTGCAATTTACGTTGTCACCGTACACTAAGGTTGGGCGAGCAGCTAGGAAAAGACAAACCTTTTACGTGGGGATCGGAAAAAACAAGGAAAACGAAAAAAAAGCACAATGAAAATATAGTGTGAAAAGAAGCGTGAAAAACTTACAAATTCTTCGCACGGGTATCGAGCTGTCTAACAAGTATGGCACAAGCCGGGGCGCTATCCGCTGGCAAATGGAAATAGAAGCGTACCGGAAACGTGTTCTATCAGACGGTACCATTGGCACTGGTGACACACTTCCTGATTTATCTTCCATGCTTTTTTCTGCGCGTGTGTGTGTGTGTGTGTGTGTGTGTCCATTTCGCTACAAAGAATACAAGTCATTTGATTTGTTCACCTGCCATGGGTTGCAGTACAGCTGGGCCGGCTGGCTGCTACTCACTTGCACTGCACTTGCTTCCAATGAGCGCTGTAATATCTTATCGTCTGGCAAACACTTGATACGACGCATTGTTCCCGTGCTCGAAGCAGCAGCGCGCACATGCCGGGCTGGGAAAATAACGGATTTAGTGCACCCACGCCGGATCCGTTTTCCGGTGGTACGTGGTTCCAGATGAATGGTTTTTTGTATCCTTATGTTTCCGAACTTCCGGACCGGTGTTGGGTTTTGTTAGTTTTAGGTAAGACGAGAGGTAATAGGCGAGAAGTAAGATGTAGTGGGGATGAGGGATGCCACTACTCAACCGGATATGGTTATGCTTAGTCGGATTAGAGGGGGTGCGACGGGACGCCTAGGTGCGCAAGATGTGGAAACAACGGAATTTGATGAATGGTTGATTTGTGCACGTTCTTCCGGTAGCTTCCGCTCCAGCCGGGAATCGAAGAGATTTACTGTTGCATGCATAAGGAAGCATCAATTCTGCCGTACGAATCCAGAGGGCTGTATATGTGACATCATGAGCATGAGGTAGATTTTGCATTTCCATCCCACCAATGCAGCAGCAGTTCGTTTGTATGTGCATGATCACGGAACAGCAAGAAACGCAGAAAATGCTTGTTTGTAATTGATGAAACAATTGTGCAACAAGTATTGCAATCAAGGTGTTGCATACGAATGATTTGCTTGTCCAGAAATGACACGTAAAAAGAATGACACGTAAAAAGAATGAAGAATGAAAGGGAGATAACAAATTGGTTTTAACTTGCAAAGAATGTTATGAAGATTTTAGAATAGTTCGTACTCTTTTGATACCAGATGGCGCTGTTAGTTTAACTCTCAGTTTTTCTTCCAGCAATGCTATATTGAAGTGAAATCATTAATCTTACTTTTTAAATATATGACTTTGTTTTAAGCACGAATCAAAAAAAAGTTTCTGCGCATCCCTGGCATACCTCCCTTTTTTGTCGAGTAATTAGTTTGCAAGGGTAGTGTTAATCCAATAGTTAAGTATTTCAATAGTAACAATTGAACTATATTTATGTTCTGAAACACATTTTGAACCCAACGAGATACGATTCTGTACCATGCGAGAGAGAGAGAGAGTGAGTGAGAGAGAGAGCGAGAGAAAGAGACAGAAAAAGAGAGAAAAAGAGAAAGTTCCAGAGGAACTCTAGAAGTAGATTGCAGATATGAAGAGTTGCAATTCTTAAGCCAGTTTTCTTGATTACTGTTTGCATGATATTTTGTGCTGAAACACATTTTTGTAAGGATTTGTGGCTGACAGAGTACCAGAAAATCACACGTGCCGTGCAACATCATCAATTCAAAGCTCAAATATTTAACCAATGTTTTTGGTGGGACCAACTGGGTGTAGTATATTATGAGGTCACTCATAATCATCAAATTAGAATATTTTGCAGGTTTTGTATATTTTTTTCAAGATATCGCGTATAAATTGAAATGATTACTGTTTTCTTAACGTTTTAACAAAACGGATAAGCTTTTTCCTTAATTAAATACAAGACAGAAAAACGAGAATCGATAAAGTTTTGATTTCGATTACATTACACCGACAGTGTCCTCCCCGTGATAAATTCGTTAGCGAAACCCTTTGACTTTGTGCCTTATTTAATTAATCATATCTTTCGCCACTGACCAGCGGAATGACCAGCGTCTCTTATGGCCCCGCAAATGAACGGATTAAGCAGATTTTCGTCTCAGCTTTCACCGACCATCCACGAACGGGACAGTCAGCAAACCCTTCGTCAAGTTAATCACAACGTACACGATATCTCTGCGTGTAGGGGGGCATTGTTTTTCAATGCTTTGCGCCTTTCGCCCAATGGAACTCGTGCCGGCACACTGAGTCCTGGAGGTGGAAACATGGCTTCCAATTAATTTGCCACATGATCCAGCATCGTGTACGGCTCGGGCACAGCAAAGCAAAAGTGTACACCGGGGCTAAATGAAGCGCAGCACTGTTATGCTGAACATTTCATTTGCTGTGTTTTGTTTTTACCTTTTCTGCTTTGCTGCAGAAAGGAAAGCGTTCCACAAAGTGTAATGGGAACTGTTCGCTGTTCTTTCCCTTCTTACTTGTAACGAGCGGCAACATTGTAGCGCGTTCCGGTCCAATACCATTGAACAAGCGGGTTGACAAGTTCTTTCTTTTTAAAAGAAATATCGTAATGACTAAGTAACAAAGAGTCGGTACGATGGGTGAACGAGAATGGTTGCAACGGTGAACATCGAAATGATCAAATCAGGTTCGGAAGTAATCCTCTTTCTTAAGTTATTTGTTTTTTTTTGTCGTGTTGTATTCTCCAAGGAAAGCGTAGTGAAAGGTGATTGCTGGTGTTGGTTGCCTTTGCCGTTGGAATCCGATTGCGTTTTTTCGCTTTGATTTATGTGATTAGAACGCACAGGAAGCTGTGTTGTGTTTCAGAGATTTCTGCGTATTTTGATCGTTTGAAGATGTACAATAATGAAAGGGAAATGTAAAAAGCCTTCTCGCAACACTGCAAATTGGCATGAGTTTACTGGAGTAACGCCACAGAAACATTTGAGTACGATGCTTTAAAGTTTTGCAAATGTCTTAAAGTTTTGGTTTATCTGAAATGAAAATTTCCTGATAATTACACAATTTCACATCGAAGTGAAATTATGGCTTACGATACATAAATCAAAATCAAAATTTTGTCGTTAAATTTAGAAAAAATGATGCAGTTCTGTGTACAGTTTCTGTTTCATCTTGTTTGCTTGTTTTCCGTAACCAAGTATAATATTTTGCTCCATCTTAATTTGTTCCACTTTGATATTTCGTACAGTCGCACAGTTTTACCAACTCCATTATCATACTTTATCGTTAGCTTTCGTGCGTTTTCCTTAACCCGGGAAAGTAAAGTCTAACCGTTTGCGGGCAAACATGCAAACCTGTGTAAAAGTTTTGCAGGTCAGAGAGAGAAAGAGAGAGAGAGAGAGAGAGAGAGAGAGAGAGAGAGAGAAAGAGAGAGAGAGAAAGAGAGAGAGAGAGAAAACATCAGAAAGAAAGGGCCATGAATAAAGCAACGCCATTAAAATGTGACCTCCTGTGTCCAGGGGCGAACGTGTTTGCGCTGTTTTGCGCGTATCGTGCGTATCGGTGCGGTGCGTGAGGTTGTAATAACGCAGTATTGACATCTGCGGGAGCGCAAGAATCCGCCAGTTGCTGGTTTTCTGTGACTGTGAAAGCGAAAAACAATAAAGCAAACATTCACCCTCACTCGAACGCGAAAAAAGGAAATAAAAAAACGCACCGTACAGGTGCGGAAGGTAGCGATGATTTATAATTATGGCCGACAGTGTGGTTAGAAGCTTCCAAATGCGGCACATTAGCACAGGAGCACGAGAGCGAGAGAGAGAGCAAAAAAAAACATGAGAATAGACCTTCCTTTTTTTCGAACAGCGCGCGAAAAGCGCGAAAATCAACATCCCGCTGGTAGGGTGTTGGGCTGACGATGGGTTGTGCCAAACATGCGTGGCCGGGGGAAAAAGCTTTTACGAAAGCCCTCTCCGCTGGACGAGGCACCATGTTTTTCCCGGGCAGCTGGCAAATAACTCCACAGGGGTGCAACACCGGTCTGACCATTTGTGACCGGACGGAACCGGCAAGATTAAAAGGAGCGTGAATTCTGCACGTCACGTTTCGGTTTATTTGCGGCAGTGTGTGTGAGCTTGCCGGTGTACTGAATGGTGGCGTTGTATCCATTTTCGTTGATACATGGTCTCCCTTTTTTTTGAAAAATACACATTACGTTAAAATTTGTTACCCAACTCTTGTCCCAACTGTTGTCGATGGATTGTGGTGCGGGTGCGAAATGGGAAACGTTGAGAGATGGATCTGATCTTTATCACGCACGTACCGGAGTGCCGGATGATCAGCCGAGCACTTGAGATACTTGAGTGTTTTTTTTTTGTGAGTGGAGAACGTTTAGTCATCATCTTGCGAGACGTGTTTTTATTTCAATTTTCCAACCACTTTTGGTACCATGTGTGAACACTGCAATAAAAATGGGATGTTCGGTACCACTTATCTCTTTGCTGGGACTTATAGATTTCTTTCTAGTTTCGTAAAGTTAGAATAATTTATCAAAATAACAATTGTTCACAATTCTACAACGATTTTGAGTGATCGATAAGTATTTTTTTTTGAATTTATTTAGTTTTTAGTTAATTTAATTTTTTATTTGTCTATTTATTACAGATTTATTGGTATGTCCTAATCTAATGTTGCTTTTGTCAATAAATATTACTAGATGCGTTATATGCGTTATACAACATAAAATAAAAAGTATGTAAAATGTACACTTAAGCACCTTATATCTAATAAGAAAGTAGCAGCTTTTTATGTTTACTTACTTCTAGTTTAGGTAAAATTTGTAGACTTTAGGTAAAATTTGAAGAATTTCGAACATATTCATCATGCTAGAAGGCATCACACCACTAAATCTGACGCATGTTTCACAATGGAGAAAAGAGTATGTTTTTTTCATAGTATTTTATTTCTACTTGAAAATAATCATGAAATCATAAAAACTATATCAACTCATCCTTGGAAAGATAGCGATCATTGGAAGTTTAGAAGCTTTTTTAGGAACTCCAGAGTTTCATCTGAAAAATTTTCTTAAAACTAAACACTTTTGAATTCATTTTATATCAACTTCATTCAGCTAAAATTTCCTATTTAAGTTTTATTTGTTTTGCATCGAAAATTTGATTGTTGTTTAATGAACATTAAAACAGATAAGTAGCAGAAAATTGACCAACCAGAACTAATGAAAGAATTTCAATATATCATATTCAATATAAAGTTTTTGGTCTTTAAAACAATCAAAATAGCTTCATTATGTTTGAGATTTGCAAGTCTTTTTTTCTCACGAATGAAAAATATCTTAGTAAAAAACAAACAGAAAGAAAATTCAATGTAAAAATGTTCTCCCATCCTGATGATGACAACGATGACAACGATGTGTGAGGATGCTAGAAACATTCCTCCTAATCCTTGTCAAACCCATTTCCCGTCCAGTGATGTATTGCCATCGCCCGAGCCGAGCCGTTCTCAGTTCTTCCGCGCAAAGCAAAAGCAAACATAGCCAAAAATAAATAAAAGATACTGCGAAGGTGATCCTTCCGCCGTGCTATACAGCGCTCGAAACAAATAGCAACCGGGGCAGCCGTGTGAAAATTGATGCCATTTGATGGGACTTTTCCCACGGGTGCGTGGCGTGTGCGCGCTGGCAGCGGTGTGCTTGTTTTCGCCGACACCGACGAACACAGTGTAATACCTCATTTACCAGCGTGTTAACCACGCTGGTGCCCGGCCTTTCGAACGGGGTTTCGTTCGAAGGCACGAAAATCATTATGAGATGCTTGTCACATACGGTGCCGCAACGTGGGCTTAAAAGTGGCATTTTGTTGCCGCTTGCCGAGCGACACGGTCCCGAATGTCTTTCGTTTTTGGGGACGTTACACGTTCCACATCCAGCGGGGCTGGATTTGGGAAGCGAAACGATCGGTCGACGTACATATAATAAAGCACCTTCAGTTTCTACGTTTTACTCAACAGAACACAGAATGAAATAGCAAAAAAAAAAAACAAAAAAAAAAAACAAGCTCGCAAAAGCGAAAGGATGCCACAGAATTGTAGTCGTTTTGAGGAGAGAAAAATCCTGCGATGTATAAAAGATGGCCCGTTTGGTATGTTCACACCCCCAACCGCCACCATCACTTCGGTTCCCTCCTTTACTTGACCCTACCGTAACAATCTTCCCCCCTAGTCCCCCGTTCCCTCCATCTCCGCAAAGCATTGAATTATAGTTGTTGTTCCCGGGCGTGTTATTGTTCGCCAGGGAGAAAATGGCGTCCCGAAAACGAGATAAACAAGACGATAAATGAAAACGAATCATCGAACCGTGGCGTGGCGTGGCTGGTGAGAAGATATGGGCGTTCTGAGCGCAGGAAACATAATGATTATGAAACGCTGGTTGTTTGGTGTCGGTCTGCGTGGGTCCGGTGGGTGTGTTGTGGGCCGGGTGGGCGTTTTGGTGTGTGTTTTTTTTCGCCTTCTGGTTGATGTTTCTACACCGGCAAGGATGATTGTGGATTATGTTGCAACCCATTCATTACTGGTCGTACGAGCTCGGTTCGAACGGGAGGTACAGTGGTTTTGGTTTTGAAGGATTATGCTTTAGCAACGTTTGGTTTTCGTATGGTCTTTGGTTTGGTGTTGGCGTTTTTTTGTCTGTTTCTGTTTTGTTTCTATTTTACACAGATTGCAGCAACACTCGGTAGCGGTGTGGCACCATTGCCAACCCAGTGGCAATTACTTATAACGTGTTTGTTTTCCATTGTGGGCTATAGCTTTGTGGTGAAGTGGTGAATAAACCACTAGTTCAAGTAATTAATTTCAGCATCAGTGGAAGAAAAGAATCAAAGGAACGATAAAGTATGGGTGTGAATTGTCTATTCATTTTTTTGTTCTTGTATAGATCGCTTGTTGATAGGGTTTTTGTTGTGCGGTGGGATAAGCAGGATGTTTGTGCTTTGAACATCCAATTATGGATGCATATCGCAAACGATTGAAAATGCATTTGCGTCACTTGATTTTGAGATTGGTTTTTTTTTTCTGGTTTATATATAGTTTTTATTGTTATTTTATTTCTTTTTTGCTTTATTTTTAATGTAAAATTAAGAGGTTTGGAAATTTTAGATAGAATCGTTGTAAAATATATTAAATAAGTGCTCATTTATAAGATTTTCGATTTGAAGTAAATTTCGAGTTAAAGTCATTTCTGGATTCTTTCCAAGTTAAATTGAAATGTGAACTGACATATCCATTAAGTCAGAATACATCTTAAATATTGGAAATAACACCTTCAGTTGGATCCACTTTGAATATGCCCAAAAAACAAGCGAAAAAATGTACATTTAGTACTAATACAACTCGTTTTCCACTTCAGCTTAAAAAAAGTCAAGAAATGGCTACAACTTCACCAAATCATCTGAGAAAATCTCGAGAAATTTCGGAATTTTACCTTACGCTACTGAAACGTTCATTTCGATTTAGCCTAAAAAAGCGACGAACAAAGTTGCAAAGTTCCAATTAGATTCAGCATTTACTAGGCTAGTTAGACGTTCGCCAAATATCTATGCTAACAAGCCTCACCCGAAAAATGGGCAAAACGTAGCTTTAGGTACTATGACTGGAGATATCTATTTTTAACCCAGGCGAGTGCCCCAGCATCGTATCGAATGTACTCCTCCGTTTCTTCAGTTTATTCTAGAAGTTCTAAGAAAGATTTTCTGCTAACGTGTATGTGGTGGTCTACGATCACCGGCCGGCTGGACTTTTCGTCGGCCAACGAATCTAACGACAGTCTCATGAATTTCTATCAGATTTTTATTTTCTTTTACTCGTTAGCACGGCAGAGAAACTGTGCGGCTAGTGGCAAGTCCTACCGTTTCCAGTCTTGGAAGGCCGCTCGAACGGGGACCAATGTGGTCGAAGCGATGATATGCGATACAGTGCATAGAATTTTGCTGCGACTCTCGAGCCCATGCTCGACATATTTACCCCTTCTTGAACCAGCACTTGAATCGGGTAGGGCTTTGAACTTCCGCTTCCGGATAGTTTGAAGCTACGGGTATTCGACACACTCACACTCTTCTCGTAGGAAGGGGAAAAAATTCGCATCACAATCTGAACAATTTGTTTGCAGTGCTGGTTTTTCTCGTTCCTTTATTTTCTCGTTTGCCATATGTGTATGCATACTTCAGTCTTCCATTTTGTGTGTGTGTGTGTGTGTGTGTGTGTGTTTTTTTTTTTTGGTTGGTTGGTTGAAGGCTCTTTCCATTTTCGATGTCGTTTTTATATTCGATTGCTAAGCAAATAGTACGGCTGAACGTATCAGGAATCGATTGCACGAAAGCCTGCAAGATTTTTAACGCCGGCCATTGAATGGAGGTGATGTTTTCTACCGCTTCCGAACGTCGAATGGCTCCGATGTGTGGACAAACAAGCAGTGAGCGAAAAAGAAAGGAAGAAAGAAAGAAAGAAAGCAAAAACTTCCATTTCGCACATACTCTGCGATCTTTAATATCAGCTGTAAATGGATGCGAGTGGCTGGCGAGGCATTTTGCTTTGAGCAAAATGCAAACGGAAAAAAATCCAGAATCTGTCCCGCTTATACGTGGTTTTTAGAAGCGTGCATGGATAAATAGAACAGAAAAAGAACAAAACCGCTCTTTTGCTGCGGGTGGTTTGCTAACGATTAGTTGCAGCAAATGAATATTCATTGCACGTGGCACGTGGCATCTTCACGCTTTGCCCGGCTGGTGTGTGGTAATCGTGCCAGAGTGGATTTGAAATTTCGCTCCGAGATTTATCGCTTCGGTATTAGATTTTATGGAAGAATTAATTGAATTGCCTTACCTGTGCCATGTGTCGGGATAAAAGAAGGAGAGCGCAAACATGCTGGAGATGGAATTTTATTGATGAAACAGATCAAGGTTTTTTGTTTTTTTGCTTTATGTTAGATGAAACCCGTTCGAGGTGGTTATAATGGGGATGGGAAAGAAAGCGATATGGGATAGTTCGAGAGATGCTATCATGCATTCTTAATTACATTTCTTCACGTGTTTAATAAAATAACTGGACCGAGAAGTTTGCTTATTTCTCACAATGTCCTTTTTTTTAAATGTATTTAAAACACTTGTTTACTAACTACAATTTTCAGTTGACATAAGGAAATTCAATTCTATGGATTTATATTGCTTTTAACGAGGAAGTTATTTTGGCGAAGTTAATTATTTAACTGTGACTAATAATTGATTAAAACTATTCAAAATAGTATAGCTACTTTTTAAAAGAAATTCAGCAAATGAATATATTAAAAATTAACATTTAAACTAATAAAATTATGTAAAAACTAAAATTTAATAACAAACGTATAATTTTGTATATAATATTTTTGTTTGTATACAATACATATCGTAGCAAATGAGTGCTTTAATCATTCCCCTCAGCTTTTATCACAAACTGGCAAGTGTCACAGCTCATTTAAAGTTGGCAAGATTACGCTTCTTGATCGTGCACTACCACTAGAGTTGCGAAACCGGTTCACATGTACATATTGCCCATTGCCATAGGATTGTAATTAAGTTTGATTGAAACCAATTGCAGATTATTGTCTCTGTTAGTTACCACCGTAAACCGCCCGTGCCAGTGTGTGGGACTCGTAATGGAACACATATTATTGTCGGTTATTCGATTGGTGTGGGATGGTTGAAGGTTTAATGGAATTATTGAACTAGTTTTTATCTCCCCGGAGGGTTAGTAATTGAACGGTTTTTGTGTTTCGGAAGTCGAGGCCTCACCTAATGCGGCGAGAAAAGGGATGATATGGAACATTTTTTTTTCTAAAAGTGAAACCACGTGCGCTGGTTGTGGAGAAAAGGGTTTAAAATTAACGAGCTCCATCCTTCTAGAAATTGTTTTACATTCATAAAAAATACTAACTATTACTACTATTTCACAATACGGCATGGATGCCGTAATATTTAAAAATAAATAAATAAATACTACTACTATTTTATAAGATCCATTTATTAGCTTATAAGTGGATAGATTTAAAAGAGCAAAGGTTGTTTTTTCTTGAACTAAACGAAACGTTTGCTTCACTTGGTCAACGTTTGCTAGAGTTTTTGTAGCTAGTAGATAGTAAATAGTATACGTTGCAGTTACTCCTCCAACTCCAGCACGAGCTTTCACCATCTTTTAGCGTATCGCGTAGTTAATACACACAGGTTTACAGGTTAATACAGCAGGTTTCTCCGTTTTTCAACTTCACCGGTTGACCTGAATAATAAATGTGGCTCAAGTACCGGTTGAAGAGCAGAACACAATACATAACGGGGCAAGAAAACAAAAGCAAAAAAAACAGAAAAGAAAAAAAGCAAAACAGCACAGTAGAACAACTTTTAATTACACAGACATAGAATATCTTGCCATCCCTAAAGCAGCTCACCGCCAGACCAGCTGTGACCCCCCCCACCGAGCACCACCTGTGAGTGTGTGTGTGTGTGTGTATGTGCATCCTGTGGGGCAGGATTACACGGCACCAGTCACCAGTCTGCCAGTGACAGCTGAGAAGCAGTACTTCCGCTTCTTGTTAATTCCAGCGTCCGAAGCGTTTTTCTTCCACAGCTTTCCTTGTTTTTTTCTTCTGCTGGCGTGTCGAAGATTGTGCAGATTTGTGCTGTGGACAGGTTGAGAACCCGAGCCGGAAACTATACCGGCTAATGCTATCTACATACACACACACACAAATGATGGTCCCCGAACGCACACATGCATATACGAGGTGGGCCACCTGTTTTTGGTTTTGTTTTCCTTCTCCTCGGGTGCTGATAATGAGCACAATCGTTATTAAGCTCCGTTTTCAAAAACTGGAGCAAGCCAACATTGCGGGGAGAAAGATGCTCAGTTTCAACAACTTTTAGTTCCTGTTTTGCTGTTGTTTGCATGGCCGATGGTGGGTGATGGTATGGTTTGCAGCAGGTGCATCGTAAAAGGCCGAAAGGGCTCACGTGTACACACACCGTGGGTAATTGGAGCGAATTTTCATCGCCCAAAATATGAGTTAAACGCTGGAAAGCTTTGTTCGTATGCTGGGTTTGGCTGGGTTGGGTGTTTTTAGCTGTTTTGTCGCCACAAAATGCTAGGGATAGGGATCGGTTGGATAGTTCTCGTTCTCGTTAGCGAATAGGTTTCAGATTGTTTGGTTTCCTTCGTACCGCAACAGGATGCCTTTTGCCGGCTAATAATTATTGGACGCTGTGTCGGTGCAGCAAACGAGCAAATTATAGACAAGTGCGTTTGCATGTTACATGCACGGCAGTGTTGCTCAAAGTTGTAATTATTTACTTTTGTAACTACTTTGATGCCTAGATTTTGTTGAGGATTTAGTTTTTTAAAGAACATTCAGACTGAGCAACGGAAGCAACTATAACAACAATTGCCGCACATGGCATGTTAGTAAACCTCAGCTAAAGCATAACCAAACGGGAGCACTTGATAATGAAATCAAAGCGCAGCTAATCAAAGCTCCAGTACGACGGGATCAGTAAAGTACGACCTCGCAAGTATAAACGGGTTGGCTACCTTCTGACAGCTAGCGAACCAATGACCGGCTAGCTATCAAGATACTGTGATAAAGATAAAAGATATTCTCTTAGTGGTATGTAGTTATTATATTTTCAATTCACAAAGTTCTAGCTTTAGTTCAAAAGGAATTTCTTAAACGGGGGAAAAAAGCGAATTACTGTGGAATATGTTTACACTAAATTAGGGAATATGTCTTCGAGCATTTGCCTTTCTCTCTCTCTCTCTCTATCTCTCTCTCTCTCTCTCTCTCTTTCTCTCACTCTTACATCCAGCACTTACTTCCAGAACACTTACTTCCAGCACCGTGATACCAGGCAAAACGTTACTTGCACGCATACTCTCACACACACGCGAAAGAATAAATATGGCACGATTTTAATTAAATTTTCATGACAAAAATTCACTTAGCTTCTGGCGACGCTTATGAATTTTATCGACGCCAGTAACGCCGAGCATCACCCGTTATCGCACCATCACGCACACGACATGGCACAGGGCGAGGTTGTTTACACTTTTCACTTTAAATTTTGTTGAAACAGTGTGCCTATCGAGCATTTCCGGGGTTTAAGGGAACAACAAGAAAAAAAACAAACAATACACACACACAAAAGCATTGTTACTCAGGGATCGTGAGTCTTCTTTCTGGAAGCTGTCATTTAGAATTTTTCCTTCGCTCACGACAATGTCCCGATGGTTACAATTTTATTAAGTCACATTGCTCCCTCCCCGAAAAGCAGTACCACATTTTAGCTACAAACAAAAAACAAAACCCTTGAAAGGTTGGGATATGTAGGGAAGAGATTGGAATTTTCATCTCGAAAATAGCTTCTTGCAAATATTTAGCAGAAAAGTCGTGCTAGAGTCGTTCTAGGAGAGATGGGTTTTGTATGTTTGTTTGAAACACTGTCTGTGGATGATTTTTCTCCTTTTCTCTCATCTAGTTTCATTTGTTTTGCTTGGAAAAAATGCATTTAACATTGCAGCTTTTGTATCCGCACTACCAGTAATGCAGGGTGCTTTTTCACTGTCCGCTTGAAATGATGAAATGCTGCTGAACCACATTCCGTTCAAAAAAAAAAAAAAAACTCTTTTCGTTACATCACTAAGGCGGAATGATTTGTGGGTGTTGGTTTTGCAGGTGCAAAATAGCCATCCGGACCATGCACCTTTAGAAGTTTTGGAATGCCATCAATCTTGCCGCTGCTGCTGTTGCTGCTGCTAAAGCTTAACAATTGTGCTTTCAATTTTACAGATGAATAGTCCGCAATGCGGGCTCGGTGTTACACGTTGCCCTCCTGTCAAGAAGAAATATTCGGAAGTATTTGAAATTGTTTTTCTTTCGAAACAAATACAGTTTCTAAGAAGATTATACTATTGGCAGGAAGTGATGCATAAGTTTATGATTTCCAAAGAGCGTAACAAATTTTTAAAATACAATTTTGCTCATAAAATTTCAACACTTTTCCGGCATAAAGTGCAAACAACGATTATAAATACAATGCAAAGCAATCCAATGTTAATTCCACGAGCGTTACACAAACCATCCTGTTAAACGGTACGCAATTCATGCGTACAGCTTAGTTTAAGAGCTAATTAATCTGGATTAAAACTTATTCCGGCGATAATCTGCCATCTTAAAGTGGGAAAGTTTGCTCAGCTAGAAGTGGTGATATTCTGTTGGAAAATCACGTCTCCGACCTATGTTTTTAGGAACACTGCCTAATTCGCAGAATATTGTCAACCCAGGGGGGGGGGGGTGAACTGGGGGAACCATTTGCCCATCTCTAGCTCGGGGTTTTGCTGAATTGTGATAAATAGGAAAGGAAAACTTTCTCCATGCTTTCATAATTTTCTTTCACCAATTCTATCTCGCGCTAGTATAGATTGCAAATGGAAGTTATGTCAAGAATCGTTTAATGTTAACTTGAAGCTTGTTAGAACTTTCAGACAGTTGCAATTTTCAAATTTATTAGTATGTTAGCTTTAAAATGAAGAAGATATTTTAATTGTTAAGTTGAAGATAGAGAAATTTCTCCTTCCTACGAATATCTATATTCTTCACTGAGCGAATATATAATGGTTCGTTAAGGTATGCTTGCCTCGAATTTTCCTCTCTGTAGAAAAAATCTGTAGAAAAAATAAACACACGAACACACACAAGCGCAAACATCATTGATCCATCATCGGAGCGGAAAAGCTTCATAAATCATCCCTGCTCGTAGCTTCAATCGCTTCAAGCATGAGATTTCCCACAAACCAACAGGCCCACCTTCAGCCACCATGGATTGGAAATATGATACTTCTACCGGCACCCGACTAGGCGGGCTCGAAACGAAAACACCTGAAATGGTGTCGCTCGGAGGGTAAGCTTAATTAGTCATTCTTTGGAGCGAAGTTTTATCCCTCGAAAAGGTGGTCGTGGTCGGGAAGGATAGGCAAGCAAGCCAGGTTTTGTTGCGTTTCGAACGAATGAATGAGTGAAAGATCGGATGATAAGCGTTTGCGTATGGTAGGGCGTTCCAAGCAAAGTCTTTGGCTTGGAGAACCAGGGCCACAGAAAATCCGGTCACAATGTTGATGAATATTTATGATGAGCTTCGATTCGTAGAAAGCCTGGCCAGTTTCACACCCAGCCTTGCCGCCCACGGCCACGGAAAGCCTGGCCACCACTGATGAGAGTTTTTCATGCTGCTGGGGTTCGCACATTACCTCACCAGCGTGCCACAGTGTTACAAGTGTGAAGAAGAATATTAATCACAAAGTCGAGAGAAAAGTATTAGAGGTGTACTGCAGTACGATCGATATGAATTATAAGCTTCCCGTTTGTTTTCTGTTTCCTCGGTTCGGCGTTGTCAAACAGGCAGAAGAAAAACTTACCACAACAAGGTCACCGTGATACGGGGCGAGCAGAAAATACGAACGACATAAATTGGGGGTCAAATGAAATTATACGCTTTATTTGTGCTGTGATTGAAATGATCCTACCGACGAGTAGAGTTTCTTTCTTCGTTAGAATTAGCGTTCGATTCTAGGGCACGGCTTAAACGTTACTAATTGATTAATTGGATTCCTTATTTTTGGATTTTTAATCGACGGCACAACATTCGTTTGAACATTCGTTTGAAAATTCGTTTAACGTTGATGAATGAGATTATTATCATATTTAAAGGACTACTTAATACATCTTACTTTATGCATAATTAAGCCTAATTGAACTATTTTTACCCTTAATGTAATGTTGTGAAGTAAAATTGTTTTTTCCTCTATTTAAGGAAGAAAATAAAGAAACGTTACAAAAATATAATTAAAATTATCGCTGTTAACTAATTATCTGATTCTTGATCGAACTCGATTTGAAAGACATTTCAAGATAAAAAAGAAAAAAAAAATAAATGCTTTAGATTTTCATTTTTTTGTCGTTACTTAGTTCTAAAGAGTTTTGTTTTACTTTGAATCATCGAATGTTTGCTTTACTATGAGCTTTATCGTTATTTAGAATAGAAAATAGATTGATTAATCAAATAATAAGTTTAAATTAACTTATACAACAGATCTTTTTCCTATTCTGAAAGCGTGCTGAGACACGACCTCGGACAAAACATAATACAAATTCGTCAAAACGGTGCTTTTGTAAATTTTTTGAGCATGTGATCGATGTGCCCGGTTTCACACGTTACGCCTAAAAAAAGAATCTTATTAGGTGTTCCACGAGAGTCTGCCTCCAGCTCCCGTAGCGAGAAGACGTGTTTCGCTCGGAAGCGTCCCTACAGCTTATTGGCATACGGCAGATCGTGGTTGTTGCTCTCGAGTGCGAATGCGTAGTCGATGTGATTGCCCGTTCCGTACTAATCGCTGTGTTTGTCATTCCCCGAAATTCGTCCGCAATCTGTACGGTTAAATCCGTCGATCGGGTAGCGATCGACGTATGTTTCCAGTGCTGTGAGTGTGTGTA
>STHB01033173.1:0-22100 GCA_018908115.1 Anopheles rivulorum
TTTCCCCCGAAGAAGGAGGCCCTTGAAAAACGTGCAATGCTTCTTGATAATTCTGTCGTCCCATCAAACACATCGCTTTTGCTCTTTCGTTTTTCATGTGCATTTTTGTGCATGTGGTTTTTTTTTTTTTTTGTCGTTTTGCTCTCTGTATCAGTAATGTTTGGGAGGCCTTTCTTTTGCTGCTGTTGTTGTTCCTTGCTGTTGTTGCTGTAATGTTTCTGCGCACTCTTTCGCACACGTGTGTTGTGTCGTTTTTCTCGATCGGCGAAAGCCAACCGGCCAACACGAAATGATCGAATTGCGCTCTCGCCGTCCCGCTCAACCAACATGGCGCTGGCGCATCGGCCCGATGCCTGACGCTGATAAAACGTCGCTGAAGCATGGCGAATTCCCTTCGTGTCAAAAGGTGCGAATGGCGCGAACTGAACCATAACCGATGCGAACGAAACGCTGCGCAAGGTGCACGACACGGGCTGACCTCTGAACTACAACGCCGGTTGGATACATGCCGAGCGGTTCTGAGTGGAAATGTTTTTGCCCTTTTTTTTCTGTTTTAGAGCAATATTCTAAAACATTAGCTCTGTTGAGAGTTACAAAGGGAGGGAAATAAAAATGGAAATTCACAACAAAGAAACATCCAGCCAGCAAAATGTGCTGCCATGGACGACAATTCGATTCGCCATCTTTGTTTGGTGAGCGAAACATTCACACAACCGTGTCGCTATTGTTTCACCTGCACATTTGACCGATCACAAACACAAACTGAAGGAATAAGCAAAAGGGGGAAAACCGACCATACATACATATATCTGCTCGGTGCGGCAAAGTTTTCCCGTCTTATTTTCTCATTGTCTACCTGGGCCGGGCTCCCAGCGATCGTATCCTCTCGCGCATGAAATAAAGCAGCCTGCGCAAAGAGCCAATCATATTCAATGAGTATTAATTGCACAGGATGAAATATTAAATATTTCGCAGCGCCTTGCAACGGCAGCAGCAGCAGCAGCAACCGGTGAAAAAGTGGGAAAGATCGCAACTCCGATCACATTGCAATGGACGATCGCATTGAGTGTGACAGAGCCGCATCGCAATCTTTCATCACGACAGCGAAGGGACAAAGAGAAAGGGAGAAAGAGAGTAAGATAATGGCGCAGACAGAAAAGCTGACAGGGCAACAAAGAAAATTACCCACAACTGCGCGCGAGCTGGGAACTGCTGGGAGCTGGGAGAGTGGGTGTTTTAAAAACAATATGGTGGCCGCTTGATAGGCCGCCATCATTGGCCGGATACAAGACGATACGTGTACGACAGCTAATGAAGATATCGCAGAATGCGCTCAATTTGAACCGATCCCGTCCATCATTGGACGGTGGTGATCCTGCAACTCATCCGTTTGCAGGCACTGGATAGATTAGCCCACAGATAGACTTCCATCACCGTAATCGACCGCAATCGCATAGGTCTCTCGACGAAAGCAGCAAACAAGTGCCTGCGCAAAGCGGATGATCATAATCTGTGGCACTTGTTCGCACGCTGTACATGAGCTTGCTGGCGAAATCAACCCCGGCCGAGTGGTCAGGAATCTGGCTCCGGCCGAGATGCCACGGAACCGTACGAAACACTAGGACACTTTAAGCACTTTTTAATGGGTTGGGAAATTCCATCGAGAACACTTAATTGCCGGCTAAGTTTAATACGCTATTTACTAAATTAACTTCGGAAATGAGGAATAGTGCAGCCGTAATCAAACGGGTCAAGCCCAGAGCAGGATGGAAACGTTGGGAATCCTGATTGCGTGTAAGTGATATGTTCATTTCACGGAGCTTCAAGATAAATAAAGCTTATTTTCATAAAGTCTTCAAGGGCTGGCAACACTGCTATTGAGCTACATTCCACAAACTATTGATTTTGATAAACAAATTCCTCCAATGGAATGGAATGCCATTTTAGGTAAACAACGCACCCAACATGTTTTTCATTTACGTTTGTTAAACATCGACTGAACATGGCAAATAACTCGTCTAGGGTCTCTGGTCTAGGGCTGAAGGAAAGGGCACGATTTTGGTAAACATAAAAAAAAAAGATCTTAACTTGCATATCTTATCGATCATTCCAGCCCGAGGTCGCGGGCTACTGATAACGGCCCTGTTGTAAGCTGAAACATGTTTTTCCCCATCTGCAGCGTTGGCTGTACGAAAGTTGATAAGCTTTCGCTCATACGGTTCCTGGTAATACAACCGGACGCATCGGTGTTAGAACGACAACGCTAGTGCTTTTTTACTCACCAGTTTACCTTCAACGGCACGAACGGTTTGAAGATGCGCGCCCATTTGCTTGCGATCACGATCCTGGCCGTGTTGGTTGCACTGCCAACCGCACAGGTGCAGGCGGACATCTATTCGGAAATGGCCATGTGTGCGTGCCCGCTCCTTTACCGGCCAATCTGTGCGAGCAACAACGAGACGTTCTCGAACGAATGTGTCTTAAATTGTGCCATCGAAACACCGACTGGCCGTTCGATCGGGCTGCACAAGGTGAAGGACGGTAGCTGCAATGAGGAGCTCTAGATCTTGCAACGCTCGCGTTGCGTGCGTGTAAAGTGCAGCAACACTACAACGCTGATGATGAAAATAATTTCGTTTTTACACAAAACAAAAAAAAATACAAAATACACTTAAAAACTCATGTGAATATTATTGTACAAAGCAGCTAAGTGCGTTTTTTTTTTGTTGCTTTTTATTATCACTTTACGGCGAGCTTATGCGTCACCGAAGTTTCCATCTAGATGCTTATCGCTGATAAAACTCACAACAAGTACATTTTGTTTATGATGGATCAGAAAGTGACAAGTGCTTTGACAGATGGTGAGCGCGTGGCATTGGTGACGCTGTAATGCGCGCTTAACGCGTAAGATTAAAGCAACCAGATACGTTGCAGAAAGAAAGTAGCAAATAAATTCTTTCTACTCTAAACATGTAAAATAAATGCATTTCATGCTGATCAACTAACATATTTCCAATAAAATCTAGCTAATACAAGTTTATGGTGCGTAATTTTCTTCTAAAAAAAAAGCGTATTAAAAGTTACATGCTATCATCATCCTTTAATACGTCCGCTTCTTATCACGAAAGATTCAAACAGTATCGAAATCCCTTGTTTTATCACGCACGCCTTGTTGGATTTACCGGGATGTGAATGATGAAACAAACGCAACTTCCAAACATCTATTTCTACCTCAAAAATAAACACATACACTAGCGCAATATCTGCGCCATCATCAAACGGACCTTACACCACTACAATACAAACTTCCAGCGAATGGAGCGATGATAAGATGGCCATATCAGTTGGCCATTTTTGTTTTTTTGTTAGTTTATTTATTTATCAGTCGCGACTGCGCATTCGATTGCTTCATTGCGTTGTGCGATTTCTACTGTCATTGCTGACCGAATGTGTAGTTGTTCTGGTGCCTTTGCCGTGCTCACAAGTGTTTGCATTTAGATACTCTCGCTCAGCAAGATGCGCTTCTGGAGCGTTGTGATGCTGCTGGTTGCAGCGGTACTGCTTCTTGGCGGTGATGGCGTCTACGCAAGGCGTTCCGCTGATGGTGTTTGCGCGTGTCCACGCATCTACGACCCGGTGTGCGGTACGGATCTCAGCACGTACGCCAACCACTGTCTGCTGGACTGCAAAGCCGAGGAACTGGCGGTCCGGTCGATCGAGCTGCGCGTGTTGCGCCACGGTTCCTGCGACGAACCGATCGAACTGCCCGTCGAGGAACAGCCGGAGGAGGAGTGATGAACAAAAACGGGGAAACAAAATGGGCAAAGTCTAAACAAAGTGCGGTACAGGAGAAGGTCGAGCTGTTATCATGCATTGTGATAAAATCAAGCTATTTTTTTTATCAATCAATAAAGGTCTAAGCAGTAAATGATTCATTGAATGCTGTGTGTTCACGGTTGTTTTGGACAGCTGGGCATTGTTTCGCAGCGGGACAGATCTTGCCAGCTCGGTTTGCAACGACTTAACTTATCTTCTGCTCTCGTTGAAAACCGTTCAATACATCCGCATCTTTATCAGGCGATTATACCTATCGTAATCGTAATCGTGGCTTCTTCTGGTTGGCCGTGTTGCTGCTGCTGCTGCTGCTCAGGCCGTCTAATCCGCGCTGGAATGTCTTCGAGAGCACTTCACCGGGGCCAGCCACTTCAACCGTTTCAACCTGAAGCGCACACATTAGGCTGATGGCCGATTGGAACGGCCACGCGGCAGGAAATGCAATGCATTACACTGCACACTGCCGCTGTCACTGGCTCAATCAGTGATTGGCTCTGATCGAACATGACATTTGCACACCATTCCGATTCATAAAGTGAATAACCACGTCGCATCTTGTGATGTCGATATTGCCCATGATGATCCTGTTCCCGCCCGATCGCCTACCTTCATACGTCCTAGGGTGGATACAAGTTTGCTAGCGTCCGACCGATCATACGCACGGTGGAATGCGCAAAAACACGTACCACCACCCGTACGGGTTGGGTTTGTGGGAAAGGTGAACCGCGCCGCACCATCGCCAATTCGTTGCTTGCGCATCGGATGAGTCTTTAATAAAATCATCCCCTATCTTGCTCCGTTTGCCGCATTCCTGATGGCAAATTAAAAGCTATCGCATCCGATACCAGGGGTGTGGGGGGTGGGGGGGTGGGGTGAAAGAGGGGACACAACGCACAACCACCCAGCATCTACGGTGGGAACTGTTCGGGGGATGAAATCACCACGTAATGTTTGCCTATATTTATTACACTCTGCCGGCATCGATCGACCTGGTCTGTGGGGTGTTCGATCTACACGGCCCGGCCAGTTTGCGGTTTACGATCGCTTAACGTCTAACCTGGCGAGATGGCATGGCGATGGTATGGCGATGGCATGGAAGCAAAACAACAGCACGCCGAACAAATATGCTCGTCCCGTGCGGGGTGAGGATTATGGTTATTAATGCAACGATACTGAACCGTGGCCGCTAGGTACCGGCGCCGCTGCGCTGAATCAATGGTTGGTGATTAGTTAGTTGGTTGAAAAATTGAAATTATATTTTGTAGAAAATTGCACCGTTCGTGGAAGAACGTCTATTTTGTCTCGTTTGCTTGTGGTACTGCATGGTGGGCAACATTTCTTTACTTTTGCGATGCAAGTTTCCATGAGCAATCATAAGAATATTTTAAGATTATTTAAATAATTTTTAAGACTGTTTACATAAATATGGTTTTTAGAGACTTTTACATACAATTACGAGTTCGAGCTAGAAACAAAAGATGAAAATATGCTTCACACCTAGTTCATAGTGTCCTAATCATCAATCCAGGGTTTTAAATACTCCATATTTTATTGTAAATAAATTCAATTGTACTATTATAAAAAAGCTCTACTGTTCCTATTCAAATTTTTGCAAACTTCTTCTCAAACTTATTACATGAAAAACCTTCCTGCACTTAAAGTTCTGTCAGCTGTTGGGCAAATCTGTGCACAAACGCAACGGTGCCGCCATTTGCTTTACCATTGAGACCAGCGTCAACCGGCCGAACCAAGCCGGTACCGGTGTGTTTTGTAATTATTTTTTAAAATTTTGTCGATGATTATTAAATACATACCGCCCGAACCCTTACCCCCCAGGCCGCCTCCCTCGCTCATGCAATTCACTTGATCGCCACCCATTTCCGCTCCGAAGACGACGAATCATGTTCGCTCCTCCCCTGCTGTTTGCTGCGCTGCGCCAACCATCGATCGCAAAGTGATTACAGTGATCGCGTTCGCGATCATTTCTGTCCCCCCACCTCCCCCCCCTCCGTACAGGCTCGTCGTATTGGCTCGGTGCTTTCAGGAATCGTAGAAAGCGTCGAAACCGCGCTGATACTTGGACAGTGGCACGGGCAGATACAAAGAGTGGGAGGGAAGGAGGGATGGGGGAGGGAGGGGTTCCAGCTGAAAACGGGAACTCACTCACGCAATCTCGCAATGGCTGGTGCTCGGGTTTTATTATCAAATAATTATCTATTTCTTACCATGCCGTTGCCACAACTGTTCTGCACACAGCGGTTCATGTTCCGCCCTCCGCAGAAGCAGAAGAAGCGGAAAAAGCTTAAGCGACACGAAATACACCGATGCAGCCCGATTGGCGGATGGATGGGCCGGATCACATTTTGCGCTCAGCGCATGCGAACGGGCACAGGATTTGAGCGTCGATGAATGTCGTCTCCACCAGCTGGGGCATATCGTTGGGGCATGCGATGGAACTCGTGATGTGAAGCTTCCTCGTCAGCGTGGATCACATTTTCATCTTGATCGAACGAACGAACGAACGATTCGTTCTTTTATTTTCCATTCCTCTCTTCCTGTCGATCGCCCTGTTCTTTTGACCGTCGACAGGGGAAACCAGAAGTTCATTCTTAAAACGGCCGTATGGCCCGGCAATCCCGCCACAGCTTCTCGTCCCGCAGTGTCCCTTTTTTGCCCGTAATTAGATACGCGCATGAGCGAATATGGTAGCGTTTGTGAATTTTCCCTTGGCAAGCCGTATAATTACCGCTACTATTCAGCTCTAACAATGGGGAGCCTGAAATTCTGGCCCCCTTTTCCGCGAATGTTTCCGCCTTGATGGGAAGACATCCACCGATTGAGATATGCGATGTATGTATTTATGGATATACGGTCCGAATCTTAATATAGGTTCGTTTCTTGATACTTTTATTAAAGGGAAAACTGCCACAAATATTGAATTGGGACATACATTTTCGTTAGTAAATATGCACAATAATGAGTATTTGAAAAAAATATATTTCCAAATATTTCCTAATGAAATATTTCATAATGTTGCGAACAGATTTTTCATTTCTGGATTCTTATCTCAGTTAGATTGGTATCGAATGTACTGGAGTAGTTATGGAATTCTACTCACTTTTTGAATCTTTTGCAAGTTTCAAGAGATTCTGTTTAAAGCTTACAGCCGAGAAAGTTTTACATATAATTATATTTTTATTTGCAAAAGTTTGAGATTCCAATTGAACTTGTACATATTCCAATTCAAGTTGAAAATTATCCAGAAATAGCTATAAATATGAAACTTTTAGTCGATGTTTATGTTAATGAATGTTATTCCTGAGATGTTAAAGGATCGTTTGATTCCAATGTCGATCAACTTGAGTCAATTTCGAGAATTTGAGATAAAAATTGTATAACTTAGAAAATTCTCCAATTCACATATCGATGGCAACTCTCCGGGCTGTTTCTTAGTGATTTGTTGATGTATACATTTTTGAGGTTTAAACCACAAAAAATTGTTACTGTAATATGTTTTACTGGATGCACCTATCCTTTTAATGTACACAAATAACTTCAATGCTCCAAAAGGAGACGAACTCAACTCAGGCATAGTTTATGTAAAAAGCTCAATATTATTTTATAAAATAGTATAAAGTATATTACTTTCGTAAGATAATTAATATTAATTTTTTTTTCTTTTCTATTCTTCTTGCAGGTATGTTTGCGATGACGTATAAAACCACATCTTCCCATCTTGACGACGCTGTTCAAATAAGTATAGCTAACCTGGTTTTTTTCCACCCCGATGGCATTACATGTAAGCTACAAAACTCATTTAAATGCTCGCTGGTCCTGTACAGCAAAACGCCAAGTACAAAAAAGTAACACAAAACCTCAATTGTTCATAAACAATTACGATCGCGGGGGGGGGGGGGGGGGGGGGGGGGGGGGGGGGGGTCATACGGGATGCCGGGGAATTCGATAGTGAGCGAAGCAAAAGCAAGCAAAGCCCCTTTCGCAGCAAACGGTGCGCAAAATTACATAAAGATAAAATGCATCGGAGCCATAATAAGAAAATAATAATCACATCCAGTGCTGGTTGGCTGGCTGGTGCGCGGAGCTAAAGCTAACAAGTCCAGCCAGAACCGGCCAAAACCGCTGGTAGAACCACGGCACGGTGGCCAGCACCGGGATGGCAAAGGAAGGGACGTGCTCGAAAGGAAAGTTCATCATCTTTCGTCCATATCTTTTGATGGATCATGATGAATCTCTCGTGCTGCCGTACCCGGCATTCCCAACCCCCCCATCCGGGGGTGGCCCGAAGGGGGAAACTGGGGAACTGTTGCTTGATGTTGCTTGCGGCTTGTCGCCACAAACCTGCAGGCGAACTTCCCACCCCGCATCGGCCTTGCATGATCACCAGAGGGGGGGGGGGGGTTTTCCGCCATTGCACAACGCCAACTGCAACAAATGTGGCGCGATCCTATGAAAATCGAACCCGATCCGCTTTTTTTTGTGCCGCACCATATTCTCTACCGATTTGGCGGGAATCGAACGGATCGGTCCTGCTGGATACTGGCTGCCTGGATGATTGTACTCTCATATGTATATATATACAGCTCTTGCCTTTTCTTTCTTTTGCTGCTTGTTCTTTGCCTTCCGATCGGCGCCTTTACCTATCATCATCATTGCCCGATACGCGGATCCTTGCACAAACGTGTACACAACACACACAAAACAGACACAAACACACACAAAAGGAAAAATGAAAAGGATACCGATCGCGCAAACAGCAGTGCAGCGTGTAGCATTTCCTTTGCGTACCGCATGCATGCAACGCAGCAATCAAGAAATTCGAATCTTCCGCCGAAGCAAATTTACTAAACCCCTCGAACGGTGTTGGAACCCTGGTGGAGAGGGGGGTGGGGGGGAAGGAGGAAAGAGAGAGGAAGCAATTTTCCCTCCCCTTCTCCTCTTCTCTTCCTTCCCGATCACCTCCTTTCCGATCCAGTTTCCCCCTTCGGGGCAAACACATGGTTGCAATGGTGCACCCGGGGGCACCCTTCGGGGGCCATCGGATCGGCTCGAATCGGTGTCGAATGACCTGTCCGCAGGGCATTCTTTTCTCCAACGGACTCTCTCCCTCTCCCTCTCTCTCTCCCTCTCTCTCTCGCGCGCGCGCACACACGCGAAAGAAAACAACAAAACTGCGCGATCAGCGAAGAAGATCGTGCCAGATGACGTGCGACGGTGCCGGGTTTGCAGGAATGTTCGCCTGCCGTCCGCTTTCCGTGTTGTTGCACATAACTACCCGGTTGGACGATGGACGCCCGGTCACGATGGGCGTTTGGCGCAAATGCGTACGAACGCGGGGTACGACCGGCAGCCAAAGTGCATTATGATTGCGATGCTATCTCATTTGCGGATGATTTTCATTCAAGCCGGAATGGTTGTTTTTTGTTTTGTTTTGTTTTTTGTTTTTTTTTGTTGGTTTGCTGCACTCTACACATCAGCCAATCAGCGGCAAGTAGTTTTTCCAGCAAAAACCTGTGCCCCGGTTTTGCGATCGGCCCAAACCGTTCCTGGAGCGGAATCGATCCGGGGCGAAGCTTTTGCGGCTGATTGAAGGTTTGCCGGGATGAAGATTAGGGTACATTTGCGCTCCGCGTTTTCATGGCCAACAACTAAAACCAATCTGTACCGGCCGTTCGGTTTCACGGGGTTTTTGTGCACCCTCGCACCTGCCGGCTGCCCGTGGATCCGTCCGATCGGTCGGTAATGATGAATTTGACGGTTGCTCTGGTTCTGCCGTTCTGCGTCTTCTGGACTGTTGACTGCGCTGTTTGGTAAAGTAGTTTCTTTTTTCTGCTTTTGGTTTGTGCTTTGTTTCTTTATTATCCATCCAGAAGCAGCAACAGTGGGCAGCGAGGATGATCAGGAGGTCCTTCTTTTTTTTTTGTGGGGGTTTTGCCCTTCCTTGCACACTACGGTTTACGTCTTTTCCGCTGGAAATACAGTGAGGTCTCTCCTTCCTCCCAAAAAAAGAGAAGCAATATAAGCTCATAGTTGGCAATTATTTTGGGCAATCTTTCCAGCCATTCCTTCCACCAGCTCTGGCCATGGGTTGGAGGTGCCATTACGTGACCACTTTCACGACCATCCTTCCCCGTGGACCGTGCGCAATGTTTAATAACCAGCAAAGGTTCAGCACAGCTCAACCAAATGAACAAAATAACATCAACCAACCCCCCTCCCCACACCCCCCACCCCTTCCAAAAAAAACGAGAATAACACACACCAAACATTGCAACACGGGAACGGAACCCGATAAGCAAAGATGCATTACTTCCCCGGGAATGGATGGATAGTGTGCTTCAAATGTTGTAACTTCTCAACCCGGCGAAGGAACAAACACAAAAAAAACACGTTGAGAGAGTAAAGAGAAGGAAAAAGAAAAAAAGGCACACAAGATAAAAGACCAGAAAAGAAAGCTGGTCCAGTGCAGTGTGGGATACGGTTGATTCGCCAGCAAAGGGAAGATAAATCATTTTCCAACTGCAACAACAACAACAACAAAAAAACCCCCCCTTCGCCGAATGGGAGAAAAGCCCGTAAAAATCGAAACCAAACTGCGCCAAACATTTACCGGATGGCCACCGGATAGAGCGGCTTCCTATAAATCACGGCATCCATCGAAACTTGTCCGAATCAACAACAACAACAACAACTACCACCACCACCACCACAAACAAAAGAAAAAAGCGCCCCAGAAGCAACCTTTAAGCTGAGCAAAGCTTCATAAATTTTCCTTTTCTGATGTGTGTGTGTATGAGGGGTTTTATTTTTTTTTTTTTTGGTACAATGTTGTAAAAATATTAACTTTTGCTCCTGATACTTCCACTTTTGCACTGTCTTGTCGTTTTGGTGAAGTAGAAAAACAAAATGTTAACAGTTTTTATTAACTTCACTGTTAAGCAGGGAAGCGAACGGAGATGCGCAAAATATGCTTTTTTCCCATCGCCATGGTCAAACATTTATGTGCCGCAGAGAATGAATGAACGGATAAAACTGCATTCCAATCTGTATTCCTCTGTGTGTGTATGTGTGTGTGTGTGTGTGTTTTTATGCGTCACACATTAGTCATGCTTGGACCATTCTGATGTGGGTGAGCACACAGTGACGGAAAGGTGCATCGAACCTGTCGCGATGTATGAGTAATCAATGCTTTTCCCTAGTCAAAAACGCTTTTCTTTTACTTCCCTTCCACCCTTAAAATGATTAAAACTTAATAAAAGAATGCGCGAAAGAAAGGTATGGTGCGGAGTCGAACATTCTTTAAGCTGTCATCACCTGGTGGGACGAAATAAATGCGAAAAATATGAATTAAAAGAAAAAGAAAACAACAACGAAACAACGAAATGAAGGAAAACAAAAGCAATAACAATAATAAATATGAGAAGCAACAACAAGAAGAGGAAAAACAACAAAAAAAAACAGCAAAAGTAAAGAAAAAAAAAATCACAATCAAACAAGTGACATCGACAGCGAAGAACGTTGACGATTGGATTCAAATGAAACAAGAAACGAACGAAACGAACGAGAATAGCAAACGCACACATAGCAAGGGAGGGGACAAAAAACAAAACAAAAAAAAAAACGAGGTGCATCGGTATGACTGAAATATGTAATGGGCAAGCGGTGGCCACAAGGAGAAAAAGAAAGAACAACGAAAAGCAAAACGACAACCTTTAAGCAAAGCATTCACGGTCCCTCGCGGGACATCGGGATCAAACGGCAAAACCTTCCACACGCAGACGCTATCGAGCGTATATCGATGCCGAGTAGGTGTAGTTGGGCAAACGGGGCAGCCGGGTAAAGGGTGGCGAAAGCGAAAGCTTACGTTAACATTCGCAATAATCTTACATTTGTCGCTCAACTGGCTTTGACTGGCTTGGCATGATTGCTGTTGCGGGCGCGCGATCACCAAAAATGGAGGATCATCGAAATGTAAAGGCTGCGGGGTGAGCTTTTGCAAACGGGGAACGGTGTTGTGCCGCTTCGAACCGAACCTTCGTTCACGTTTGTCGCCGAACCCCGTGTGTGTTGCGTGTGCGCTTCGTGTTTGCAAGTACGTATGCAAACGTTTATCGCGCCGGTTTTGATCGTGCGCGCGCGCGGGCTACTTTCCTCGGCCGACTGCCATCGTTGCGTTGCCATCGAATCCCATTCCGAAATGGTTCGATTGCGTTTTTCTTTTGCGTTTGCTTCAAGGTTTACCAAAAGCGTTCTACGTAAGCGAAATGGTAAATGAAGCATCACGCGGATGAGAAGATCGAGATCGACACATCACGGTGGAATGCGCGTGCCGTCCAACAATCGCCGTCCAGTTTTGGAAGGATCCTTTTGCGCACAGATCCAGATCCAGATCGCATCCGCAAATGGAAGCTGCAAGGATTCGCCGTACGCACCTTCGCCAGACGCTTCCAATCGTTTATTTTTTTTTTTGGATATGCAATATCCTTTAGCTGCCGATTGGGCGATTTTCGATCTTTACAGCGTAAAACGCACCGCATCCGGGCGACGGAGATTCATTCATCCATCCATCACATATCCCGGCGGTCCCATCGGCTACCATTTACGGCACATCGATCTCGTTTAATTCGAACGTTTTTTTTCGCACCGCCCGTTTTGTTTTCCTTTCTTTTGTTCATCTTCTGCGGAGACATTTTCGGTCCGGTATCGCTCCGGTTCCTTTCTCTTCAAATGTGCGATCGCTACCGAATATCCTACCGTCCTAACTACCACCTCCGTTTGCTGTTGTTGATGTTTTTTTGTGTGTGTGCTTTTTAGTTTTACTTTTTTTCGGTTCAACCGATTTATTCGTTGCCCACGGGGCTGGTGGTGTACCAACGCGAATCCAATCGGAGCGGATCGATTGGGGGGGTGGGGGGGGGGGGGGAGGGTCCGCTACACCATAGCCCAAAGGTCTCGTTTTTCGGGGTTGCACTTCGGTTCGGCAGTGACATTATTTATTTCATACATACATATAAATTAATGTAAATGCGCGTTTTTTTTGTTTTTTTGGAACCCAGAAGTGCCTCCACCGCCAAATCCTCCAAATCCAAACTCGCTTCACAAAACGGAGGTCCGATTTTTAATGTCGCCTGTTTTGTACTTCACCAACCAGTGCTCTTTTACCATCTGTTACCGCCTGTTCGCCTGGTTTCCTATCTGATCGTTGATGGGGCAGCTTGGGCTGCAGAATTGCACCACGACGTCCCGGCACGTTGATGGGACCTGCATCGTGTGACCCGCATTCACAAAAGGACTTTCGTGGATCAGATTTTTGCATAGAGCCGTCGATCCGTTTTCGGTTCCATTCTTTCCATCCCAGGCACCGGCCAGGGAAACGCGTCTTTAAATGCTTTGCCATCGCCATCGTGAAGGTTAAACCACCTCGCTCGATGATACCAGACGATAGATATGCGAAGGGTTTTTGTGTGTTCGTGTGTTGTTGTTGCTCAAGAAAGTTCCTCCCACAATTGGGCCGAACGAGCGAAGAAGGATTGGCACAGGTCTGGCTTAGTATGGCAGCCCTGTACGGCTATTTGCTGGAACGCTACTTAACCGTTAATTGGATTAAGAAGCGTCTGCCCTAACCCGAAGTCCATCCGGAGTGGCAGTACGATCGACAGCATCCTTTTTTTTTGTTTTTTTGTCCGGACCCGGTGGACAGGCTGGTCGTACAGTGCTCATACTCGGTGCTGAAATGATGCATACGGTTAACGAAAAATAACGAAACCCCCCCCCCGACCCAACGCTTATCGAATGCAACAAAATTGAGCTACGATTTACGACATTCACCAAACATCCATGCCCTCCCCTTTTTTTTTCTTCTCTTGCTGCCTGCTTCACCTTTACGATCGCGAGTCCTTCAGGGGGCCGCGGCACATGTTGCAGCGTTGGCTGCAGAAGGCAACGAACCGGGCCACGCAACAGCCCGGCCCGGTTAGTGTGTGTGCGCGCGCGCGCGCCTTCACACACAACATTTCGCGGTTTCGCGGGGATGGGCTCAGTTTCCGAAAATTTAATTTATGAAATGAAATGAGTAGATAAGGCTTCGGTGGAAATAAATCTTGTCACCCCGGCACAGACTTGGGTCACCGCTTGCCGGCCTTTCCCACCTTTTGCGACGACACCGCATCGATCGTGGTTTTCGTTTCAGGGGGGTTTCTTCTTGCTTGCTGCATGGTTTTGTTGGTGCAGAAATCTGCCATGTTTTTTGCACCTTCCTTTTTGTGTCCCCGATTTGGCATCGATCCTCCCGGCTGCCCCATCCCGCACACCCATACCTGCTCAATGCGGATCAGTGGGGAAGGGGAAGTGGGGGATGGAGAAAAGAAGGGAAGGAAGGGTGGTAGGGATACCTTTCGTCCAGCGTTTCTGTTTCTCTCATCGCGCCCAGGACTTTAACCGCACACCGTTACACGCGGAACCCCTGGCTTCCCAGCGCCCCCCAAAAGGTATCGATTTTTCTCACCCCAAAATGAAGGGGGGGGAGGCGAAATTAATGTGGCGTTGTTCGTTTGATTGCGAGGTGGAAATGGCGATCAATTAATCTGAAGCGAGTTCATATATCGTACGCCCAGCCCATGTGTTCCAGGATTCCTGGATCCCTTGGTCGCTCGGTCCGCACTAACTGGAAGTCCCTTTTTGCGTACGACGTGATGTTCTTCCACACCTTTCCGAGACCAGCAAACATCTTTCTTACTTTCCCCGATCTCTGTGGATGCCAGCTGTAAGTATGCTTGAACTAAAGCAACGTTCTGTCGTGCTCGATACCACAACAAAACATTCCTTTGAGGTTTGTTTTTTTGTTGGGTAAATCCGATACGGTACGGGACCCTTCAGATCTGCTGATCTACGCAATGCTTTGGCCTGATTTTTCAACCCGAAATGAAGATTCGCTGGATGGTGCTGGTAAGGCAAAATGAAATTCTCACCCTTTTCATCCCAATCCAGCTTCACTTTCGGGCCGGATCGAACTCACTTTGCCATCTGCTGGTGCTGCTTTTGCTTTTTTGGCAATATCTTTGCACTAGAAAATTGACTCTAATTAGGTGAAAATGTTTCAGCAGGCAAACCACCGGTACGGTACATACGTGTTATACCCCGCAAATGTTTTGTTCTAGTGCCGGCCACTACCCCTGGCTATAGTACGTTCGATCGGAGGTACGTGCATAACTCATTCGCCTTCCATTACCTGCTTACCCATTATTCATCCATCCCATCATCATCAAACGCGGAAGCCGCTACGGATTCATCTAAATTAAAACCTCAAACAAAGGTAAAACAAAGCGCAAACCCCCCCCCCCCCCTCCCTCTCCCCATTCGCCGGGCATCCATAGTCGCCAGCAGGAACAGGAACCTGGAAAACAATGGCAGCAACAAACAGGTGCAATAAGGCTGACTGTCTGTCTAGTCTGACTGCCCGTGTTACTTTAAGCTATGCATCTGCAGACGGTGCGGTTGAAAATGTGGAAAAAAAAGCAATGAATCGTACCTTAATAGCACGTTGGAGATGGATGGATGGATCAGCAACGAAATTGTTGGAGATGTCGGAGGCCCCAAAAGATAAAACCTTTTTCTTACCAAACTCCACTCGCTGCTTCGGTTTTACGAATTAAACTTCAGGAAAATGTGCATCTCTTCCACCTAATTTGCCTGCCCGTAGTTCCGGGCGAGCAGAGTATGTACTAGATTGGCCCGTTTATCATCTACCGTTGGGCTTACCAACTTCGCCAACTTTGATCTACGATCAAAGTCGATCGTGTTCCCATCGCGCTACGAATAGCCACTTCTTGGATTGTCTTACCGTGGATGGAGGAGACCGTGGATTTGCTTCATCATTTCTCAAACCCTCCTGGTTGCCGTTAGCGCTCTTTCACCCACAACGATGCCATGTGAATGAGATGCCTTGAATGTTCCACTAAAAAAAAAAAAAGACGCTCATCAAAGAACCGAACCTCCGGGATACGTATGGCAATAAACATAAAACCCTCTGCACACACTTTGCTAACACACCGCGCGTCGTTGGCTGCCCGGGTGTGCTCTAGCTTTATATGGCAGTTTTTCAGGGGAAGTGGCCATAGTATCACTCCCATCCCATCCCAGACACGGGATGGTCCGCTAGGCCGGACTAGAAAATATAAAACGGCCCAAAAGGTAAAGGCAAAGCTGATGGCATCGGCAGAATGGATGGAGAAAAAAAGCAATACTCAGACATTGTTTGTTTTGCTACGTAAAGAGACAAACGGCCAGCAACGAGAGGAGGAAGGAAGGAAAGGGCAGAAGGGAGCTGGGTGGGGATCGTGTGTGCGTTAAGTAGTGAATTTTATGAGCACCCTCAAAACGATGCAACATTCGTGAATAGGTCCGTTGGCAGCCGGTCGCGATCGCGGTTACGATTCGTTTCGTCGCTTAAACCGGCACCCAAGTCGTTTAATGCTGCGAGCACACGATAGCATAGAACAATGCTCGGAATTTCCAACAAACGACGTTCACTGCGGTGTGCCTGTTTTTTTTTTTCTTGTTACCTTACTACCATCCAGCAAGTACGATGGTCAACTCCTTTTTTTTTTGGCAGACGCGCATACACACCAAACCACCCTAAACTCTATAAAAAAAAACAAACCCTCCCCTCACAGTGCCGTGGGCCGGCCCAACTTGGAGAAATTGAGCGAAAAGCCGGGAGAGAAAAAAAAAGGAACAGCATTAGACGCGTTTTAGGTCAATCAACAAAACGATTGCTTCGTCTGTTCCATTCTTTCGCCAGCCAGAGAACACGAAAGGAAAGAAAGAAAGAAAGAAAGCAAATGAGAAAAAAAACAACCGTGAGCACACGGGAATGGAAAGTCTTCCCAGCAGCGCTATGGCCAAACCCGAGGGCTCCAGAGAATATGGCCACGAAAGTCACTGCGCAGCTTTACGCACCAAAGGGAATGAATGTCCAGGTGCCGGTGCCTGACCTGCACCGGCTGGTGGCGTTCCACCATTTGTCCAGGGCTGCACCGGGGCTGGCTGGCTGGCTGGCGAGTCCGGTCCCTTGTACTCGGACACAGCCTAGACGAAGAAGCCTTTTAATGTATCACACGGGAATAATGGCGATAGTGATGTTATTAAAATATAATTAGCTCACAATGCCAACCCATTAATCATTCTTCTGCTGGCGTGCTGGCGGGTTTTCGGTGAAACGAACCACCGGCGTGTTTCCCGTACCACCCTTTTGCCCACGGTGTCACCCTGTTGGCAAAGGCCGGTGAAGCGGTGGCGTTGCCCACGGTGTCCGCGTTTTGGCTTTATAATCGCTGCTCTAAATACCGGAATACCTTGGCGGGATCGACCCCGACCCCGGTGATCGGGGATAAAACGCCACTTTTCACGCTCGACCTTCCGAGTAATCGTGTGAGTGATGGGGTCATGCGTGCAAGTGCAACGCTCAACGGATGCGCTACAGACAGCCAGGTGTATGGTTGAAGAAGTTGGCCTGAATTACTGCCACTACCACACAGAATATTGCAGAAAATCACCTCCAAAACCATTAAAAGAACTGTTTCACATTTGTTAAGCAAATGGTTAGTAAAGAACCTCCAAAAATCATCCAATAGGGTGATCCACGTGTCCACCGGCACAACCAGATCGAATATCGAATGACGAAGAATTCGCTGCGAGATAAAAGGTAAAGAAAAAGCAATCATCCCCAAACCCAATCGATCGATCTCGGTATCGTGGTACGGTTTTACGATCCCTCATCAGCTTCTCTAATTGAGCGACGTTTAGCAACTGTTGTGCCAATTAAAGACGCTGGCGCAGAGTGACACAAACCCGGGACGTTCCGTACCGTTTGCCACATTCCACACCGAACACCGGACACCGATGGTTGTCTTTTGCTTTGGCGTAATTTCTCGCCATTCCGTGGACTCGTGGTTCCTTCAGCCCGCAAGCTAACCATCGCGAGGCTGGAATTTCCGCACTGAAGTCTCCCAAAAAAAGTCATCGATTGATTGTGAAATTATCCTTTAAATCTGGTTTAAAAATATTTTCCGCAACTATTTGGACAGTAACATTCGCTGATCGATACGTCATCGTGCGAGTGGGAAAATCGCTCCCAACCCTGTTTCGCCGCTGGAAATATTGTTTCCGTTGTCGCAAACGAAAAAAAGGCCAAATCCCCAGCAAGGGAAAGTAACAGTCAGGCCAGCCAGCAGTAGGTAAAAAAAAGAAACGTTAGAACCCTGAACCGGGAATGGCTGATCGTACTGGGAACTGGTTCGGTGATGATGGTTGAGTCACCCCCAAAAAAAAAAGCAAAAAGCAAAAACAAAAAGACAAGAAATGGAAGGAAATAAAACGTAAATTTACTGTCCAGATAACTGGTCGCGAGGTTCGCCAACGGATTTAATGAGCGAAGGAACTAATCGACGGAAGAGATGCCGTGCGAGCGGTTGAGCAAGACGCGAGCGGCTGAGCAACAAGGCCACCGCCAATGGTGCTGATGCCGCGAAAGGTACGAGGTCCTCATGCTTTTCCTGCACGGCGACCATTGCCCGGGCCACAAAACCGTCAATCGGTCGCGACGCGGGTTGCCGATGCGAACAATTTGCGATCGATCGCGGAAGGCGCTGGTTCGGTGTTGACGCGCACGTCGGTGGAATATATTTTATTTAATTAGAATACGCGGGAAAGTTCATTACGATACTTTTCCTTCCATTAATTATAACATTTATGTGGCTCGATTTTTTTTTGTTTGTTTTTTTGGCTTCTTCCACCGGCCACGGATACATTTATTCTTTTCGCCCCCCCTTTACTTTACATTCTTCGACAGGATTGCGCGCATCGAATCGATCGTACCTTGTGCTGGCGTCGCCCTAATGCTGCCCTAATTTTAACCCCCCCCCCCCCCACCCGTTCGTACCGCCCCACACAAATTCTTGGCACGGAAGTACCTTCCAGCTGAAGGCAGGGCTGGGATGAAACGAACCCAACCCCACCACGGTACACCTTTGCGGGTGCGAAAGTGAGACAAAGGTTGTGACCTTTCGGTGGATCAGTGGTCAAACACGTACAATTCACGTGCTGGCACGGCCAGCAAAACCCATCAGCTGGCCTGAGTAGGTCGATTTTTCCACCTAAACTGTTTAATTCGAAACGATCCGCAAATCCGTACGATCGGATCTGCGGATGAAACTGAAACATTCCACCATTCCCAGGGGGAAGGGGGGGGGGGGTAGGGGGTATTGCTGTCTGTGTGTGCGCGTGTGTGTGAGTGTGTGCTGGGCGACCTGTTTCCCCGGTTAAATTGCACATGCGCACATGTGGGAAGGTGCTTGGGCACTCCAAAATGGCCACCCCCTTCCTCCACCATCCCCACCTACCCCCCCCCCCCCCTTAGAACAGTTTCACGATATTCCGTCCAAGCGTCGGTCGGTCGGTGCAGGTTTCGAGATTAATTGATTTACCACAAGATTTAGATAAGCGTTTTAATTACAATTAGATAAGCTTGCGTTCGGGACCACGGGACGGCGCTGGTGTGCACTAGATCTCCAAGCGTTGAAAAATGCTTCGATATTGAAGTGAGAGAGAGAGAGAGAGAGAGAGAGAGAGAGAGAGAGAGAGAGAGAGAGAGAGAGAGAGGGGGAGGGGGGGGGTGCAAGTGAGGAAAAAAATGCGAAGCGCCAATCCGAAGCAAAACCTCCCGCATGGTGCAAGGTTCACGTTCTTCGGCTGGCCGTATCGCCATCGCCGTGCGTCGAAAATGTCAACCCGGTGCTGTCGTCTCCGCTGTCTTCTAGTAGGAAAAAGGAGTACTACCTTCCCCCCTTTTTTCCACAACCTCCCAGTAGATGCTACCGTCCACCTACCCCCCTCCCCCCCCCCCCCCCCCCCCCCCCCCCCCCCCCCCCCCCCCCCCCCCCCCCCCCCCCCCCCCCCCCCCCCCCCCCCCCCCCCCCCCCCCCCCCCCCCCTCCTTCCCAATTATGCTACGAAATGCCGTGGCATCGCAAACCGTAGCACGACGGGCACTCCCATACACCCAAATAGCGATCGCTTTTGCCCCATCCCTTTAGGTCTGCCTTGCGGGGTTGTTGTGTTTTGTTGTTTGCAGCTTTCGTTAAATATATTCCCTTATTGCGCGAAGCCAACCGAAACCAAAGCCAACCGAGTTGCCGGGGCGTTTTGTGGCGAACGTTTCTTGATTATCCTTTCGTTATGTCTTTCTCCTTCATTTTGTTTCTTGCTTGTGTGTGTGTTTTTTTTCTTTCTCTTTCTCTCTCTTTCTCTCTCTCTCTCTTTCTCTCTCTTTCTCTCTCTCTCTCACTGCGCGTCTTTCGATCTGTCTATTGAATTGCCTTATTTCTACTGTCGGGAGGGATCGTTTTGTTTTTGTTTTTGTTTTTCACTCACCTTCGTTGCCATCCGGCGTTAGCCATCAGGCAGGGCTCAGAAGCGCGTCAGCATCTACATAATACGTGAACGCGAATATATACATAAATTTATTTGGTTTGCAAATGAATACTGCAACCAGATCGGCGAATGATAAGAACAACCATCGTCGACGTCGTCTTCGTCGGTTCGGTTCGGTCGAAGCGCTAACTCGCAGCTCGAGCTCCCTGGCTGGGGAGGAGGGCTCAAAGGTTTGTTTTTTTTTCTCTTCTTTTCCTTCATTCATGATGGTACCAGCCTCATTGCATATGGTCGGATGCAGCAATTGGCAGCACCCACCGAAAACGAGTCAGCACCGGCTGCCGGCATTTGCGAAGGGAATTGATGTGCGCAGGGTGGCGCAGCCAGTAGCAGAAGCTGTACCGGCACACGTGAGGGCCCTTTCGTGGTGGGTTTATGCCACTGTGGGAGAGTTACCCCCTCAAAAAAACAAAATAGCATTAGCAAAACGGCCCGATCGAGCCCGATCGCGGTTGGTGGGTGGATCAAAGCACAAATGCTGATCCGGTGCGGGGTTGGAAAATGAAACTCTCGGCCCACGGGGTGTTGGGGAGGTGTCGTAGAACCTGAAGAACGGTACTGTTCGCATCCCAAGGAATTGGGTCGCAAAAGGAAAAGATCCGTTTGAAGGTCAAATCGGTAATAAACGAAAAGCCATTGTTTGAAGTTTGGGAAAATAATGCTTAAACATTATTTGTTTTAAAAAAACTTGATTTTTTCCTTGTTGACAATGCAAGGGTTTTGCGTGTACCGATTTTGCGACATGAAAATTCACTTACCAAACCCTGCCAAACGTTCACACCAACTCGCACTCCACGGAGGTCTCCATCCAGGCAGAAGACAAAACCGAACCGAGCGGCCACAAACCATTAGTGTTTCGGTCGGTGCGTACAGACGTACGCGAAGCCGTAGAACCCGTAGCAATAGTCCGGGCACTGAGTCCGTATCGTTAGCACGAGAATAATGCAAAAACACACAAAACGCACAAAGTCTGGCGTGGCCCATGAGCTTGAGTGGTTTTCACCCACCGTACCACAATACTAATACGTGGACTTGGTGAAGTTTCGTCAACGCGCACCGTATGCAATCGTATCGTCACCTCCGAGGGGCACAGATGTGCGCCCGGCGCATCGGGACGGCGGATCGCGCCCCCGACACAAGATAAGGTGTTTGCGATCGCAACCAAAGATCGTGTTAGCCCTCGAGCAGCACCCCAGCAACACTGGCGTGGTCGGTAGGGTGGAACGAGTGACACCACCGTCCGACCAGCTCTGGGACCAGCTCGGGGGAACCGCAAATTGATTTATGATCCCATCGAATTAATCTTCACTTCGAATTTAAATGATAAAAACCCATGCACCTGATTTGATTAAAACCATCCGATAGCGATGAGTTCGTTCGGGTACGGGCGTAATGCGATACACGGTGCGTTCGGATCGGCAAGGAAGCAAAAGCCAACATACGGCAGGATCTCCCCCAAAAAAAAAAAAAAAACAAAAACTGACCATCGAAAGGTTGGACCGGTGTCATCATCGAATATTGCCGTTGTCAACGCGCCTGGCTTTGTGGTGTTTAGCGACAAAAAGGCAACGAGCACACAAGCTTCTGCAAGCGCACGCAAAAGATACGGCCTGTAAGAAAAATCACACGTCCAGCAGCAAAACATGGCTGCTGCATGGCCAAATTCAGGGAGAAAGGAAGCTTCTGTGTTTTGTCGTTGTGTTCTTCCGTACAACGTTTAACTCTACGCGTGAGTGTGTGTATGATTCACTGTCACCGGCT
>STHB01033231.1:0-21980 GCA_018908115.1 Anopheles rivulorum
TATGCTACTTAGCGTTGGCGAACCGATCCACGGTTGGTGGCTTAAGGGTGGCACGGCTGTTTCGCGCAACGTGAACGCGCCGGTGCCCCGTGACTGTTATGGGGAAAGTTTTTCTATTTCGGCATCCCGCGCTACGGGTGGCTGCAGCTATGCTCGTGTCTTGTAATGCTCGCAAATGCAGCACGGCACTCCTGCAGCTGGACACGGAACTTTCCAAATCGTCCTTGGCCAATTGCGCGGCTCTTCGGCAACACAACCCCTGGTGCGGGCAGTCATCCGGACAAAACTGAGCTCTTACATCAAATTAGGATCGGCTTTCGGTTACGACCGGGCAGCAGCACCAGCCCCAAACCCCACGTAAGGTGGTAAGGAGCGCTGTGCAGAGAGAGGAGGGAAGGAAGGGAGGGAGGGGGGGGGGTGGAGGGAAAGGAAAAAAAGTTTTTCTCCCATCGTCCGCTTTGATTTATACAATGCAGCTTAGCGGTAAAAGCGTGTATGTGCCGCCAGGAGGTAGGAGAAAATGAGGATGGCGGCATGGAGCGGGGGGAGGGGGGGGGAGTTGGGATGAAGGAGGACGTGATAATGGCAAAAGGAGAGGGAAATTAACCGCTTCTAGTACGGTGGTTCAAGTTTTGCTCCTGTGCAAACAGTTTCCCACTGCCCCCGGGAACAAGTACGCCCGAAGAGGACGGATAGGGGATGCGAGGTGTGGATAGGAGAGGGGGGGGGGGGGATTGGCTTTTTGTTGTCCCTTCAACTTGACTCTTTCGCCGATTCTTTCGCCGGCAAAACTTCAGGCGGAGAATTCAATATTTGTTTTGGGCCGAGTACACGGGACCTCATCGGGATCGATCGATCGGATATTCCCGATGCCCGAACACCACCGCTTGCATCCATTGAAGATGGAAAGAAATAACCGCCGAAATGTTTGCACTAAATGGAGCTCTCTCTCTTTCTCTCTCTCGGTATGTGTGTGGCTATCCAAAAGTTTCGACCTTCCGATAGTCCCAGCGTGCCAATGTAATGTTCGACCTTCGTTCGAAGTCGGTACGAGCTGACCGTACCGAGGCTAATGGAACCGAAACCAATAACCGTTGATGAGCACGAATGTTTGGTGTCCTGTGGGTCTTCCGCAGGTCGCCACAGCTAAAGGATGCCGGTGTCAAGTGTGTGGGAACCGTTTCTTGAAGAGTTCAAAAGGATATAGATATATACTATATATGGTGGTAGCATGAATTGTTTAGCAACTCTTCGTTTTGCACTCCTGCCCGGCACGGGAATGTTTGCCGAGCGAACGGAAAGACAAATAGCAAAAATCGGGCGGCTCACTGTGAGAGTGCCGAGATTCAATCCAAATTTGAAAGGGGCGAACCGAGGCGGTTCTAACAGTGGACCACCCTGGCCGGGAAAGGAATTCGTACGTCGTGCGTGTCGCTGTAGATTGAAAAAGGCATCACTTTGGAATTTGTATTTTGTTGCTTAGCAAAGGTAAAGGTCATCGAAGGAATGTTACGAGTCTGAGCAAACGAATGTCGTCAAAGATTTAAAAAAATTGCTTGCGAAAAACGATAATAAACTCGATTTGCTGTGCGCATTGCATATCTTCAGGCGAATTCGCCGAAACCCATTAATTGGCTTGCGGGATTGGACTGATTGGATGTATTTGTATAGTGTAGCTTATAGAAGCAAAAAAAAAACAGAAGATTCTTTCACGTTTTATGGACTCTGGATAAGATTTGGCAAACATTCCACGAAACGCTTAAATAGATCTGTCTGCCGCCCGGGAGCAACGGTGCACGACGCATAGAGCTGTATTTAATCTTGCAACCTTTTACGCGATGAGTGGCTGCCGACGGTAAATATTGATGCATTTGCTCGCTGGCACACTCAGCAGAGTAGAGTATTTACCCAAAGCGCTGGTCGACTGGGAAAGATTCGCCTACCAGTCGCAAGCCGATTGATCTGACGTTTCCAGGACGTAAGAGACGAACATTAAGCAACCGTACGAGGGCAGCCACGTGGTAAGTGGCAGTGGTATGAGTTGCGAAAGGACAGGTAGATTTGTCTGTCTGTTAAGATTCTTTCCGGTGCTTGCAGCAGCACTCGCCGTAGCCGCTGATTCGTGTTGACACGACATCATGATTATCAAACATAATTTCAAAAATACACATTTACTTTTGCGTTCGCTCTGTTACTTTCAAGCGACGGTTAAGAAGTTATGCGCAATGGGTGTGCGTTCCTTTCGCTGCTTTCTTTCCGGGTTCGGTTCCGACCTAGGATCTAGCTGAACGCTTCCCTTTGGTTGCTTGTTTTTTTTTCTCTCTCTCTCCTCCTTGTTCTATTTTATTTTTATCCTCCTTAGAGTGAGGAGATTTTTTTGACAGCCACCGTCATGCTGGTTCCAGGCGAAACCCTGATAAGAAAATGTGTAGTACAAACGCGTACCTTACCTATTACGCAACCGAATTGCTTTAAGAGTCTCCACGCCTGACAGTATGCAATGTGTTGGAGAATTTTTAACACCACCTCTCATGAGGTCACTATCAGCCAGTGGCCGAATGGTGTCTTCCATATTCTTAAAAGTGTTCGATTGCATAAGTTCGGGCGTATTGTGCGTTTAAATTTATACCGAATCTGTCAGTTTTTGTCAAAGTTTGTGGGCAATAAAGCATGCGATGAAGGTCACTGGAACCTGTTTTTCGGGTGTAGCCTTTACTGCTGCTACTCTCCAACAAAAAAGCACATACACACACACACCCAAGTGGAAAATCCAATCAGCGCTCGGTGCAAAACACAAACGTGGTGGCAACGCGCCCGACGCAAAATGTTGTCATTTTGCAATCACTGCATAACGTCGATATTAGCCGCACCGGTTCGCCTGACAAGCGTTCCACGTGGTAGAAGGTGCCTGCGTGGGGAAGGGAAGGAGAATTCAAACATCCCCAAAAACCCGATTTAGATGCGGCAGGTGCGAATGTGACATTATGCGGCAGCAAACTAACACACAAATCTTCCCGTGCGCTCGCCAGCGCCGCATCGAAGTTGGACCGAGCTGGTTGTTGAAAACTCGCCAGCACCAGATGGTCGGACGGAATTTTAGGGGGGTTTTTTTTTGTGAGCACTTGTTCTTTTTTTCTTGCTGTTGTTGTTGTCGTTGCTCTTTTTCTTCAGCCATTGGATCGGGAAGGGGGGGATGAAAAGGGAACGGGAAGATGTCGTAGGCGGGAAACAAGACAACTACCGAAACCGGTGCCACATGTGTCAAACTTCCAACAAGTACCTCACCAGAGCAGGAGGAACAAACTAAACGAAACAAAAAAAAAATACCCTCAAAGTTTAACCGAAAGGAACCAATTTGGTAGCAGGCAGAGCCAACTTGTTAGACATTAACATGATTACTTCCGGCATGCCGGAAACATTCGCCCGGTGTTCTCTGTGGTGCGTCGCGTTTGCCAAACCGGTAGAAAAGCCACAAAGCACCATTTCGCTGCACGTCAGTTGCATCTGCCGGGCGCAACGGTGCGTCTGGAGTGGTCTGCGCCAATAAGCACCCGTAACCGAGGACCCATCATCGAACTGTGGTGGCGGCGGGATAGTCAAACCGACCGCAAGTCACTAGTTTTGCGGTTAACCGTGGGATGAATAAATTGAAATATGCCGCTCCTGCTCCTGCCAGTTCGCTTCGCTTCATTGGCGTGTGCCTGTGGGGACGTTTTTGGGCGACTTGAGATGGATTAGAACCATCCTCACGAGCCATCGGTCCGGCAGATAAGGTAGCCGGAGAGAGAGAGAGAGAGAGAGAGAGAGAGAGGGAGAGAGAAAGAGAGTGAAAGAGGGGTGGAGTATTACGAAATACGTAATAGATTTTTGCGGTTTACCGACTGATACGCTACCTGCGGGTAGGTCGGTTGCTGTGGTCAACTATCGCCGTAATATTGCAAACCAAAGAATTGGTTGGCATGGTCGGCTGAAATGCACAACTCATCGCCCACCGGTGGCACAGCCTCATCAAACAGAAAAGATCATCATAATACTTGCAACAGCAAACAAAAACAAAAACCCAAGCTGTACGCATCGTCGTCTCCTGCGATAAGCATTCGTCCGTCTCCCGGCGGTGTACCGGTGTCGATTATTTGCTTTTCGTTCTACTATTTTTTTCTCTCTTCTGCTTCGGCTCAGCGTTGTGGTGCGAAGGTGATCGTATGAAAAAAAAAAACGCACACACACACACAAACAGGCAGTCATTAGTGGCGAAGTGGCAATTAATCAACACAAACTCCGTTTTCCGCCTGTTCGAACAATGGGGCAATGGGTACGGGCAAAAAGGTGCAACATCGGAAGCAAGAAATAAGAATCCCCCATTGGGGTAAGCTTCACTAAAACAAAATAAAACAAAAACAAAAAAACAGAAAAGAAATAGGGCTTGCACTTGCTCCCGCGGCGCGTTTCCAAGTCTTTTAATCCGGATTCGGTTTGACCCGGTTGCTGAGCGTGCAGAACCTGGACGATAGACGACCGGTTGGTAATGCACGCTTGCTCCACCACTGAGACGGTGCCTTTTGTTTGGTGGCGCAAATAAATATGGAAGAAAGCATTAGAACCAAACAAAAAACAAAAGGGAGCCAAGCGAAAACGAAAATCGCCCTCGCACACGCGGTACACGCTGGGACGTGGGATTTAATGGAGTGTTTCGGCAGTTTTGCCTCCCGATGGCCTTGCCCGTTTGTTGTTGTTGTTGTTTTTTTTACGAGCAGCGTGACCACTGCGAAGCAACAGAAGTAAAAAATAAACGACACATAAAAAAGACGAACGAAACTACGTGCACGTGAAGGTAGTGAGGCTGGTCAATGGGGATGAAGAAGAAAAACAAGCATTAACTCCACACGTAACCTGGGTGTCGTTGGGTGTCTGGAAAGGGAGAACAAAAAAAAAACAAAAAAACGCCACCCTTTTTCTGGGGTTTACCGGTAGCCGGATTTCCGTCCCGGCCAAGTGCCTTTACTGGCCGCGCGGCGGAAAAAGCGATCATTAATTTGCAGCTTCCGGTTTTGGTCCCGGGCTTGCGATGACGGTGCGGAATGCCTAGCCAAAGCCTGAACACCTGACGGCCGGATCGTGGAGGGGAGGGTATGCTTTTGGTGTGTATGTGTGTGTGTGTGTGTGTCGAACGGTCGCTGGGGAGTTTTCAGGGGGTGGGGGGTGAGATGTAGATAAATCTTGCTCTATGGACCTCGAAAAGTTGTCTCCTGGCGAAGTACGGGAGTTCCGTGTCCCGACGACACTCTCCAAAAACCAAATGTCATCGAAGGGCGCAAACGGAGAACAGGTGAATATCTTTGCTTCTACTCACTTGCTCTCTCTCTATCTTTCTTTCTCTCTCGGTGGGTGAACCAAAAACCATCCAGACACCGTATCCCAAAAACTACCTTTTTACCAAGGAACTCCATTATCCAGGCATCACCGGCGCACCGGCTGACATGACACTTGCCTTCAGCTTCAGGTGTAGTCGCGCCATCTTGCTCCATCGAGACTTAATACCAACGGATAACGAAGAAGAAGGAAGGGAAAAAAACTCAACCAAACCAAAAACAACACCCGGGCGTTGATTAACGACAGCCGAACCGTAAAACTTCCAAAAACCTTCTCCACTACAGCGTGGCTGAGCGGGAAACTATTCCTTTCGACGCGGTACGCATATTTATACGCTTATTGAGTTGAGCATTACGAAGGGTACGTGGGGGGAGAGGGGGCTGGGGGTGTTTATCCATCCAGCCTCTGTTGCTGGGTGGGTGGTTGGTTGTTAGAAACTATAAATTTTAATATCTCGTTAGTGCGCGAACTCGTAAAAAAAAACAAACAGGAAACTTGAAACGGTCGGCCGGTACAGAAATTTATGCCTCCGCCGAGACGCCGTATTGGCAAACTCCGACGCCAACTGGGAGTTGGTGGCATGGCGTCTCCCGGAAGAATTTCGGCACATAATGTTTACAATGTCAGCAAACCTAGCGCGGTTGGCGGATTCGGAACAAGTTCATCCACCGAAGCTGCTGTGAGCTGCCGAGGCAAGGTGACAATAGTTCGGTAGAGTCTTGGAGATACACAACAAAAAGCAGGTACAAGAATTCCTTGCTGCATAAACCATTCCAACAATCAATCGTCTTTGCCGGCAGCACGGCACCACAACCATCGTTTCGCGAGGGTGCGCTTCCGGTTGCGATGGTAGTCGAGCAGCTCAATTCTATCGTCCATCTAGCCCAAGATCCTTTGATGATTAACTTCCCCGTGAGCGACTCGTCGTTGGCACTGTCGCCGTTACCATCGGCAACGTCAATGTCTTCACGCCCCGATGGCTACTCCCGGCGGCATGGCTTTGTTCTCGCGTAATTGGGTCGCCCAAGGTCTTGAGCAACGATGGTTACGTAAAAAAACAAACCCCTTGGTATTGGTGCGGATGAGGTTAGGTTGTAACTTACCCAAAAAACTTACCCACCTGGAATGCGAACCACCAGACGGTCTTGCTTAGCGTCACATTGAGAGCTTCAGTTTCCGAAGATGTTCGCTCTCCAAGAGGAGACAAACAAATTTAAGAGCTCCGCAATTGCCCTTCGCACAGATTTGCGCTGTGATTTTAGACGTGCTGCTATTACGCGCACGTTTGCAAGTCAATAAGAAGAAATTATTTTCCACCCCACGCTTGGCGCAATGTACCGGAAGTCGCTGGAAATGGAGCCCATACGCCAGGAGTTGTGCGCTAAATAAATGGAGCGCGGTATCCTGCCAACCTGGCAGGAAAATCGGTATTTTCTTTCGGTGGGGATGGAGGAGGTGGAGGTTGGAGGTTGGAGGTGGTGGAGGGTGATGGCAAACGGTAATAAAATTGTCTGTATGCAAATTTCGATTAATAAACTCGACGTTAAACGAGAACGCGCACAGATATACCGCACGCACCCGATCCACCCTTGATGCGCTCTGACGCTGGCTGCCATCCTGCCAGCAACGGAGAAATTGGTCGGAAGCGATAGTGGCAAACAAGCCCACCGTACGTGCGGAGTGGAATTCTAATAGGGAGCCGGTTTTGCTTCGTTGCCTTTCCGTGGCACCATCGTGCCCGTGCGGGTTGCTTTCGATACATTCGCACTGTCGTTGGTGTTTTGGATTTCCTTTCACATACACCGGACTAAGGCGAAAGCGTCAATCCATTATGATTACTTAAAACAAAGGCAAGACAAAAACAAAAAACGAAAGCAAAGGTGTCAGGCCGAAAGAAAATGGTGGACGGTGCTACTTGCTGGGTTGGGAAGTTGACAGAAAACGAACCGTGCCGACCATCACTACCCGGAATCACGATATGTAAAGGTGTTTGTGTGTGGGATTTTTTCTTGCCTCCCTTTCTTCGGTTTGCATACTTTGAGGCGTTGTTCCGGCATGCCCGATCCATGAACTGGATGCTGTACCTCGATCAGCGGCCAACAGGAAAAAATAAAAAAAAACTCAAAACAAGAAATCTCCCCTTGTGTGTGTTGTTTTTCGTTCGGTTTGGCTTACGTTCCGAACACGACCGAAACCAGTGCTCACCAACTGGGTGTAATTGTGTCATCTATATTTACATAATCAGATTGTATTATGCGCTAATTTTAATCTATTTTACTTGCCTGCCTTGCCTTGTCCTCTAGGCGCTACATTCCCTGTTCACGTGCGTGAGCCTGGTGGTCGTTTGGTTGTTTGCTTTGCAGTTTTATGCCGACATTGGCATATCGCAGGATAGCGACGATCGTACGAGTGCATTTTTATCACCTTTTTGCGGCTCCAGGTGCAAAGCTGCCGGTATGTTTCCTGTGGCGGTTTTGCAAACTGAGGAAGCAAACCGGATTCGATATCTTGGCGGGTATCCGTCACTGCTTATGCATGTTGTGTCGGTGAGTGAGGCGAGAAAGGTTAATAATTTGATTCGTGTTCTCATTTCCAACCGGTCATAATTTTATGAGGATTGCAGTCGCCTTATTAGAACAGAAACTATATTGATTACGCGAAAGTTTGAAATTGTAGCTTTGTTGCTATTCAGTTGTGTTTGTATTTTCTAACAATATTGTAGTATTTTTTGTTGCCAAAGTAATATTCGCGGTAATGTTTTAAACTAAACACGTATAACTTGCTCCGTCAGCCTCATCAAAATCGATATTTGCTTGTTGCACCAGCAAACACTACAAATGCACCAAATTGTTTTTAATTTGCATACTTTTAGGCGCATGACTATATAGAACTACGCACTGAGTGAAACAACTAATTCGTGGTTTTTGTACGAGCTTATGGACAAACTATCAAAGTAAAAGCGTTGTTCTACTTTACAGTGAAAACAACCAAGGTGTACAAGGATGTGAAATGAAGCAATTGCATAAAAAAGAAGAGCTTATTTAATGTATAAAATTTCCCTTTTACAGCAGCTCGAAGTGAGACTCGCTCGAGACGGTAATCGAATTTTCCCGAGGTGGCTAAAGGAGTAATATGTCTCGCTGCCGGTGAAAAGTGCCACAAAGCAGATAGGAGCAATGGACGTGCAATAAAGATCGATTAATGATCTCGGCAGTGTGACTCAAAAGAAAGAAAAAAAACACACACACACACAAACGAAAAAGGATAAAAAACACATCGGGCAGCAGGATGGCGTGATGGCTCGAAGCAAATTCGTCAACGTGAATGGAAGCCTAACCCGAAGGGGTGATATACATTTCCCTCCATTGCACGTCATCAGGAGCTACATGGCAAACGTTCATCGTTCAACTTCTCGTCACTATTCCCTGCGCAAGGGGGGGGGGGGGGGTAGAGAGAGGAGGTTGGAGAAAAGAAAGGGTGTGGAGAGGAAGGGGAAGGGTTTGGTGACATGTTTCCCCGTCCGGGGCCGCCGCTTACAGCGAGCATTCTGACTGACTGTGGGCCATTTTAAGACGAAGCGCCACCATCTTGTGACAGGAAATGAAAGCTGATTCATCTTCTCCCTCGCTTTGGTTGTTTGTTTCGTGCAGTCTTTTTTTTTTGGGGCTGTTGGGTTTGGTACCAATTTTTTACATCTTCCTCTCCGGGCTCCTTCCATAGCTAAAGGTGGTTTAGTGTGTTATCCCGCTACAGCTTCGAATTAAACCGAAGCAAAGCAACGCGGCACCGGGATGGTGGATAGGCATGGAAAGAGGCGGAGGGAACCGAAATGTGTCGACAAGTTGTAAAATGGACAAGTTTTCTTGGCTGATTTTTCCTGCTCGCATCATTTTTCACCACATCCGCTGTCATGGCCGAACAGCCTGTTTGCCTATACGGAGCATGGCACGGTGTAGAAGCGGGGCAGCGGGATCTGCAGAGGATAGCAGTCAATCTCTATCTCTCTCTCTCTCCCTATGCTCGGGCCCCTCAGTTAGAGTAGGGAAAGGCGCCCACGGCAGCATCTGACATCGTTCATAGTGCCGGAGATAGTTTTTCCGGTGACAAACCAGCAGCAGCTCACACGCTGCTCCGGCACATCCAACCATTTTACCGTTTTGGCTGCCCAGAAGTTTGTAAGGACCGCACATTTTTTTTTCCTCCCTTCCCCCAACTTAAGTCCTACTGGAAGTCGGCAAGGAGAACGCTCCCAGGCACAAGCAGATATTCGATTTTCGAGCGTTTACTCTTTTGCGTTCACATTCGCTCAACTCTTCGGGGGAGGGGCGGGAGCGTTTTTCTTCAGTGTTTATGTTGCTCGTCCCTTTGACGTGTGCATGTTTATCTTGAGTTCGTTATTTTTTTTTATCTCCTTCATTTTTTTTGTCCCCAAAGTGCCGCATTTCTCATCCCGTTCCCCCGGGAAAAAAACCCCGGGAATTAGTATCGAGTGCAAGGTGATCTTTCGATGATGTTTACTGTTGCCGTGAAATTTGTATGTCTCGTTTGTGAACGTGTCGTTGCTGTTTTGCTTTGCTTAAACTGTGGAACCATTTCACCGTCTAATGGTAGAGTTTTGCTGCCTCCATCGCTATGCTCTAACAGACTTTAATCAGTTTGTAATGCGGATTGCATACTGGCACGTAAATTAACAGCATTACTGCTTTACGCCTAAAGGTATGCAACTTTTGTAACACTATATGTTGTTTTAAAACAATTGTTTTTGTGCATTTTTAAACAAAAAAAGAAGAACGGTGGCGAAATAACTTGATTGCGATTTATTTCTAACTAAAAGTTTTCATTGCGCCCACATTGTTGCAAAGCGGGCGGCACCTTACAGTGCACCTTCAACCCACATAATCCAAAGCGCATCCCTTCTTGCCCGCAAACTAATTAATAAAGTAATGGAAGCTGATTGCATGAAGCAAACAATTTGTTTCCACCCTATCCCATCGTCTATTTATTTACCCGTGCAGTTTGGCCAGGACCGTACCTTGCGGTGCGCCCGGAAGCTAGACCATGAATAACACATTAATGAGCACAAAACACTAAAAGGTTAGCACAATTTTTAATTAGATAATTATGAGATTTCAATTCGCTGCTGGCCGGGTGGGGTGGGCTTTCGCGCTTCTGCTGCAAACCGATCCTGCAAAGTGTGCTGGCCGGATCGAGCCGGCGCAAAGAAAGTTGCTTAAACTTAACCCATCACCGCTGCCGGGTGGAAGCGTTTCCCGGGCCGGGGCAGAAAATTTGTTCCAGTGTGCTGGATTTGTTGTTTCTGCTTTGGTTCGTGTTCGTTTTTGTTTTCTTCTTTGCCTGCCTTTCTTTCACTGCTCAATGATAGTTTAGTTTTGCGCCGTGGCAGAAATAGAAAGAAACGGCACGATCGGTGCGCTAGTGCCCTGTTGCTAGCAACCGTCCCGCGGCAAGCAGTAAATGTTTACCTTGCGTCGAGGTGGAAACGCAGCAGTGGGGGCAAATTTATCTCATCATTCAAACTTTTGATGAGCTTTGCTTACCGTGTGCTGGTGCATCAATGCGGACCGGGCACTGCTTAACTGTCTGGTTTACAGCGGTTTTATATTCCACTCTACCGAGGGCGAAAAAAGAGTATTATTTTTTTTTCTTCTTCTCCTTTCGCCCAAACTGGCGGAAGCAATTAATTATTGTACATTATTGCAGCATAAGTGTGAGAAAATATTATTCAGCACGATATGGATGCATTTCATTTGCTTGGGCCGGGAAAGTATACCAGGCGGGATGAATAAAAAAAACAAAATGTTATTATTCCTATCCCGTCTTACGGGCGCAACTAAACGTCATCTGTCAGAGCTGTCAAACTCATTAGTGTCAGAACCAAACAAGGCGAGCCTAGCGAACCAGTTTCGGCAGCCATTTGTAGTGCCATTTTTGTGTTGCAAAATTTTCAAAACAACACACTAAAGCCTAGCGTCGGTACAATGGAAAGCCCTTAATTATCTAATACCGCCTGGTTGCCTGTGGGGATTCCGGGTCGTGGTGTTCGGGTCGACAACATCTGCTCCCACCGGCACGTCCGGGCCAGTTGCAGCCGCCGCTAGCGGAGAGTTAATGTGATGTATTGATTTTAATTAAAATTGACACATCTGTTAGTTTGACGAGAGGCTGCTACGGTGGGTTTTGCTAATGCACCTTCCCAATCATCGCTACACGCATGATACACGACCTTCGACCGCTTCGCAACGGGCTACTGGCACCGTTTTATGGGCCATCATTTCCATTAGTCCTGCTAAGGATGCGATGTATTTTGGTGTGTTCGGTGCATTTTTTTTTGTTCGTTCGCTCGCTTGTTCTTGGGCGCCACCGTTCGGAACGTGTACCGAACGGTACAGAGCCACTGGTGAAGGTGGACCCTTTTTCTTGCGGATCGTTCGGGCTGGAAATTTAAAATGACATCTCTGCTTGCGCCCGCTTGTCCATACCCCGTCCCCGCGTCCCCAAGCGGTTTGCCAAGCAAGCTCGTCTCGCGATGATGATTCCTCTGCCCGGTCGGTCGATGAAGTCAATAAATTTATCGATTTATGAGCCTTACGCTGGCATTAATTATGCAACGGTGGGCCACGATACATGCGAGACATGCCTTGACATTTATTCGCATCCGCTGCAACCTCCCTGCCCTCGGATTCCCTAGCCCACCCTTCCCAACCCCCCCCCCCACCTCCCCCCCGCCTTTTTCTCTCTCTCTCTGCGGCTCGATTGCTCGCCCGGCTCGATGCCGACGTGCAAGCGTACTGAAGCGCTGCACCGCCATAACGCGCTAATGGACCGATGATTGACAGATGGTCGGATTTGAGCAGCACTGGCAGCACCGGGTTGTGGGAGCGGTTTATAGTTTTTTTTTCCCCCCGTTTTCGCGGTTATTACCCCCTGTGCAAATGGAGCGCGGGGTGGGATGCTTTGGAAACAATTTAGTTTATTAACTTTAGCGCTCAGGAGGCGCATGTGGGATTAGCGTGGGGATGATTGTTTTATTGTAACGTTGTTCCAGCGGTGTGTTGAGTTGTTGGTGTTTGGGTTTTTCCTTTTTTACACCCAACTCGGTCAAATGTTTGATCGCCTTTTTTTTTGCAAAACGTTTCCAACCCGGCCGCGCTGTTACATCGCCTTCGTTCTGCGTAGCGCAATGTGACAGAGAAAATCACACCCATGAGAAGGGTGCTGGTGTGGAATTTATCGATGGCAGTGAGTGCAAAGGTCCTTGTATGTAGGCACGGTTCCGTTGTCAGCGGTGGCAAATCGAAAAGGTAATTATTAGCTTTGCCTTAGTTTTGCATGTAGACTTCCAACAAATTCGATTTCGTGAGCTTCAAAAACTAAACGATTGTGTTGTAGATTGCATACCTTTAGGCTTAACACGATAAACGCCTTTAGCTGTGTGTGTCGCGATTTAGGAGCAATATTATGGAAAGTATGCAATCCGCCTCACATAAATGGTGTATGTCATATGTTCGTTTTAACATATGTCTTATTCCTGTAAGAAAATTGAAACGGTCGCGTTTGCCAACCCTGCACCGGAGCTAAACTGATGACAGGTCAACTGACTGGACATGGCACTAAATCACTGGCGCTACAGTTCGCGTGAGATCAACTGTCGCTTTCTTCGCTGCACCCGTTGCTAGTTTATGCATCACCTGACTGGGCAGCCGTTTCCGAGCCGTGGCGATTATTAAAAAATGTACTGCAAAAATGACTGTCTACCCCGAAGGTAGCTACCGCTCGAAAAGAACAATGGCTGTTCGAATGACACTTTCGTTGCCTAAAGCCCGCGGTTCGCTCGGTATGCAACGTGCTGTAGAAAACGGGTTTTATCCCGAGCTTGTCAAGAGCAGCGCACTTCATTTATCAACCGATTCTTTCGTGTAGTATTGTAAACACAACCTACGCCCACATGGAGGAACCGTACCGTGGTACTGTGGACTGATGAAAGAAAAAAAAAACAAAACAAAAAAAAAACGCTGGTACTACTTCTCACATTCGCATCCTGCACGCTGTGACGCTGTAAAGACAGATTGCGAACAAAAATCGTAAATAAAACAATGGACGTGATGGCAGGGCTATTGCGCTGGTGGTGCCCTCGTGCCTGACGTTCAGCGCTCGCCAACTCACCAACCAACCGCTGACAAGTGACGGTGTAATCTTTCTCTCGCTCTCGCTCTCGCTCTCTCTCTCTCCTCGCAGCACTCTCCTTCCACACCACTGGTTCGTTTGTTTTTATTTTTGGTCGCTTGGAGTTACCGCCCCCGTTTGGTCGGCGACCTTACGGCGACCAGTGTCCCGTGGAAAATTGTTGGTGCGCTCGGCTGCACCCTTAGAAATCAGCAACTCCATTCACGGGTGCATTACGAGCACTTAGAGCATCTTAATCCTTCATCAGACCACCAGTGCCTGTAGGGCGCTGTGTGTGTGTGTGTGCAGACCAGGACGAAGCCCACTTACTTCCTTTGGGATGCTGGCTTTACATCCACTCCACAGCTTACCATATTGATTGAGCGCGCCTTGGAGCATTAAAAGCTGGCGGGATAGATTTTTGATGCTTTCATGGTGACTCGCTGCAATGGCCAGTCTTTACTTTTAGCATCGGATGCTGCAATCACAACTACAAAGAAGGCATCGTTTTATCACTCTGGTGGGATGAAATGGTTTCAAAAAGATACGAATAAAGTTACCTTTTTTAGTGCATTAGTAATAAACAGCAAAATAAATCAATCATCGCCTAAAGTTATGCAATGCGTATAGCAAAACCTACCTCACACAGCTGTACCAGACGAGTACGTTTGGTGATTGTTTTAAAACTTACAAATCCTCAATTACCATAGCGTCTTACACTGCCCGTGTAAGACGTAAGACGTTAGAACCCTCTCATAACATCATTCGTCTGTGAAACATCCGAACGGTAACGAGTTAAAATTCCGGTGCAAATGTTTGTTGACTTGGGACGACTTGCCGACCGCACCGCTCCATGGTAGAACATCTAAGGCTTGAGGTTAGGACCGTCGGTGCGGAATGCCATTCCACTTCACTGGAAGCGCAATGATGGGAAACAAGCTGATTGACGCTAGTCGATTGGAAAGCTTTCGGCAAAGCGGTTACATCCCACCCCGGGGAATCTTGCCAGGCAAAACTGTGGTGGTACAAATCTCATCATCTCACCATTTTACCGACTGGTTAGGGGTTGGCACACACACACATACACACACAAACGACCCATTGAAATGGAGCCTCAAACATACACAAAAAAAGCGAACCCAGCAGTCGAATGGAAGAAAACAAACCAAAAAGAAACACCATCACGAATCCCGAATGATGGCGCGGTCGGTAAGAGATTGTCACAATATTGCTGAAATTTATTGCCCTAAAATGAAAACATCATGTAAACGGACCGACGTCGACGTGACCTCACGGTGAGAAAAGGATTGCCAAAAAAGGGGGAAAAAAAAGAAACAAAAAACAAAAACCAAGAAACACATCCACCATCAACAAATCGGATCTCGTTGCCAATCTGCCGAATCGTTCGAAACTCGGAACAGTGGCGGGTGGCGAGGGTGGCATTCGCATCATCGAGACAAACAGAATCCAAATCGCTGTCGCTGTGGCTCTTCCCGCATTCCGCTTTGATCACCCAATCGGTTGGACGGATCCGACCGAACGAAGCAGCGCAAGCAGGGCGGACGTGCAGGGTGCGATGTTTGGTTCGGAGAATGGTTTTTCGGATCCTGTCAAATGATAATGATGTCGAGTGGTTGGCACTATATTTTCTGCTCATGCCCGTCCATGCTGTTTCTTCCCATTTCGTGCAAGGGGTTTTTTTTCCTCTTTTGTTGTCGAGAGTTGCCTTTTTTCCCACGCCACCCACGGCTCTTACCCCTGGTCCCGCTAGCGCTGGAATTTCCTTTTTGGGGTTGACTTTTTGACACGGCTGAGGACAGTGAAACCGATTTCTTTCCAACCTTCCCGTACAAATCCTGGGAGGTTTACGGTCCGGGGCGGAATGTGCCATCTCTCTGGTGGCTGTTGTTTTTCACCTTGTGCTCCTCGTTGGCATAACCTCGTTGTCATCGCTGCCGCGACAAGTCGTGCCACTGCACGACTGTCGCAGATGAAAGGATTGAAATGGGAAGTAAAAAAGAATGAAAGAAACAATGACGGAGAAAAAGGGTACGGTGATGAACAGGGACCAGCGGTTAACGCTGTTTGTGATGCTAAAACCAATAAACATCTATTTTTCTTTTCCGATTGGCCGATTGGAAGGAGTTTCTTTGTGTTTTCTTTTATTTTTTTTTGGAAAGTCGTTGCCGTGCGTTGCCAACCCGTAAGAGATTCGCTCACGGGAAACGTAAGCACATTCTTGAGAATGCTTTTCCCTGTTCTAATATTTACTTTCGTGGAAGTATTTTTGAATGACGTGACAAAGTTCGTGCAAACGTGTGATGCTGTAGCATCATGTAGGGATGCCATCTTGAAATCCGGTCCAGTTGCGCCAGTGCCACAGCTGACCATCGTTTGCCGGTTTACTTGCTGTGCTGAAATAACAACCTCTACCTGAGATTTACACCAGCAGCAGAAAGGAACGTCTTCGTGCAGGAATCGTTTGCTGTGTGCAAAATGTTACCACTAGTTCAATAGTATGCCAGCAGTAAGGAATTTGCTGCACGTGAAAGCATACATTCAGGCGCTTTCCATTTATTAGAGTTTTTAAAAGAAATCTTTCACTGTTCGCCGCCTGGCACCGTATGCAATCCGTATCCATAGCTACTGTTTCTTCGCTAAGTACATTTTCGATGACGTATTATATATCCCACACAGCGTAACCATCGTCCAGCCGCTTTACTGTAACAAGTGTCGGCAAACCTTCATTTACTACTGTTCAACTGCTGGTCGGGTTTTTGCAAACAACCAAAGCAAAAAAAAACCACTCGTGGGAGATAGCACCGGTCCATGGTCGCAGATAATAGGCTCCAGCTTTTGTGTGTGTGTGTGTGGCCAAAACCAGAAAGAAAACATGTGTTCCAAGTGTGGGCCGGGATTCGCTCGTCCCTAGCGTAACAGGGCCAGACCGGTCCGTTCCCTTTCACCGCACGGACCGTCGTGGTGTCGAGTGGTCGAGTTGTGTGCAAGTTCTCGGCCAGGTGGCTTGGGGTTGGGGCTGGAGCGGGAAGACGAAGTCCCTTCGGAGTGAGCACCGGCAAGACCATGATGATCGTAACCGTAACCGGATCGTGCTCCATCTCATCCCTTTTATGTATTTTTTTTTTGAGTCTTCCCGTCTCCCAAACCCGCCCATATCTCTCTCTCTCTCTCTTTCTCTCTTCCCCTTCTCCATACCTCTCCCTCCCTTTCCCTATGCCACCCTAGCAAGCAAGCGAGCGCAGGCGGAATAAGTGACGACAAGGGATTTCGTGTAAAATGCTACCTCCGAATCCGAACAAAACTGGAAATTGGAATATTTGCATACTTTTATTTACTTTAGAATTGTTTTTCCCTTACAACACCGCCAACCCCAACCACGAACCATCCCAAACGGACCGATCTTCGATTGCTCCGATTGCAAAGGGGGGAGGGTGTGGTGGTGTGCGTGTGAATTGAAAGGTGGGTAACGGGGAGGGGGAAGGGTTGAGAGGCCTGGGGTTCGCAAAGGTTCGGGAAAAGTTTTGCCGTTTGTGCGATTGGATTTGTGTGCACATGTGAGTTGAATGACGGGAGACAACCGGAAACAAAGGTACCGGGCGGTACCCTTCATGCAGCAAGGGGCCTATTCAAGTGGATATTAATTTCCACCGAGTGCTGAGTGCACCGGCACTCGATGAACGTTCATCATCGTCAGCGCACCGGGTCTGCTATATTCCCAAACTTGCTGTAAATATAGGCCAGCACTCCCGGGAGGGTTCGCCAACCTTTACGGGCCGGGCCGGGTGGGAAAAAAAAGGTTTTGATAAAAGGTGATGCAAAGGGAAGCATGCCCGTGGAAGGTGGAAAATGTTTGGGAATCAATTTCAACACGGTCCGGCACCGGGTAACTTCCTCCCTGCACGGTGGTTAACGGGCACGGTTGCGTGAACTAGTTCACTTAACGAATTTGCTTTGCTGAAACTTTGCACTTTAAATCTTTTGCCCGATTGCGGTGGTGAGCTGTGCAAGATAATCGGACAATCCGGCAGCCTTCGCAATTTCAATTAGCTGTTGGATGGTGCGCAGGGCAGTAAAGTTAGAGCCTTATAGCCGGAACGGCACATAACCCTGTGGGAAGGTTGTAGGTAACATCCCTTTATCAAGTGAGAACGCTTATTAGCATTTTACTTCCATTTTCGTTTCAAATGCTGCATAACTTGCAGTGTGAGCGTCAACATCTAGTTTTATCTAGCAATAGGATACAAATGTCTCCTGTACATGCCATCAAACATAAGCCCAAAAGATTACGGAGCTTAATAAAGCAAAAGCTGCGCGATGGTTGCATACATTTAGGCGCATACAATTTTGCTATGATCAGAAAGCTGTTTGAGCCACAGATACGATGCGTTAATGCATGAAAGGTATGAAAAGTTCATTAAATGGCATAAAAAAAGAATAATGTTCCTACATTACAATCGATTCTTCAACTGCAATGCGAACCTAGCGTAATTAGTACGCCTGATCTGTATGCAATCGATTGCACACATGATTTGTGCGCCGTTGCTGCTATAAAATACGAAGTAGTTTAATACGAAACTGTTATGACAAGCGATGAAACAGCAAAATAATTACACATACACACACACACACAGGTCGCTAACGCCTTCTATAAGCTGTATGTATGTTGAACATGTGTCGCGATGTGCACGAGTATGGTGAAGCTGGGTTTTATTACAGTAGTTTGCCTGTAGTGCTATAATCGAAACGCCACAACTGTCCCCATAATTGCTTCGACCTGCAGCTGCCGAGCCAATCGAATCGAAAGAATTGAATCAAATGTCTGCAAGATGTCTGCGACGACACCAAACCGAACGTCACACGATGGAAAATTAAAAGAAAGAAAAAGAGAGAGAGTAAAAGAAAGAGAGAGAGAGAGAGAGAGAGAGAGAAAAACCGGTAAAGCTAAACTAAAACAAAATCTTTGCGCTTCGCGCTTTTCTTTGTGGCTGTGTTAGGAATACCATTTTTCCTTTTGCAAACGGTGCTCATCTGGGGCTATCATTAAAAAGTCATTAAAATTTTATTTCATCCAATTATCCTTTCCTTCCCCCCCCCCCTTCCCCCGACGTCTCCTGCTGTGCCCTTTCCTTCCTCCCCTTCCCTGGTGCAAGTAATATTCGGTTTTGTTTTCCTTCCGCTGTGTTCTTTTTTTTCCGACTTTTCGCAGCGATTGATTCGTGGCCGGATGTTTGGATTGTCGCTGGCAAAGCAGTGATTTGTTGCCCGTGGTTACGGTGACCGGCCGGGAGCTTAAAGGTATGGCGCTGATCCCGGGGTTTAAAATGTGCACCGTGCAACCGGCTGATTGCGCTGATTTCGTGTTAAAGTCATCGCATCCTGGCGCATTGTGTGTGTGTGTGTGTGTGTGTGTGATACCGAGAAGTCGCATCAGCACGGTAGCCGTTGGCATCAAACAGAAATCTAATTTGTGGTCCTCCGAAACCCATTACCGAAATGGTGGACAGCTCGTTGGCATGGCAGCTGCAGCTGTACTCGCAGCGAATAAGCCGGCTAGCTCCATTAAGGCGTCGGAATGTCGAAGTCACACACAAGACAATAGGGATAAAACCAAGACATGCACACTCGCACACATGCACAAACACATACACACACACACACAACCATGAATGCGAGTAGCGCGACGGCATCGAAATGAGAATGGAGTCCGAAGCACTTTGTACTTTGTATGGTCCGGCTGCGGTACGGCAGGAGACGAAAATGAACGATTTACCCTCGGTTTTGTGCAGGGTTCGCCGGAAGCAACGCAAGGCTGGGCACACGTTGGTACAGTAGTAGCACCGTAGCACCGAAGCCAGCTACAATAATCCAAGTCGTCGGCTAAATCGAGTTTCACACCGAAGGGGCCATCGAGTCGTTGCTGGCACATCCATTGCCACGGCTACGTGTCAGCTGGCCAGCTGGTTCCCGCTTCTTAAGCTGTTTGCCGGCAAGGCAATCAGCCGTCGGTGTAGACGTTGCATCACCTTGAGCAAACACGCCAACCGGAGCGTTACCGTCGCTTCGTGCTCGTGCACCGAACACCCTTGCGAAAGGAAGAAACGTGGGGATGGGGAAGGAGACAAAAAAAAGGAGGAAGTGAAAGCCATCAAAAGAAATGAAATTAAATTGCACATATGGATTCGACATTAAAACTTGTCTATCGCTTCTGCTTTCGTCCGTGGCGTTCTGTTCAAAGCGCGGCAACGCGGGCGAAGCGACCTTATTTCTTGTAAAAGAAAACGAAAGAAGGAAAACGAACAGCATCACCCATGCAGTGTCCTTTCTCACATTCCTGCAGTTAGTTTGTGTGTGTGTGTGTGGATCTCGTTTTGTTCGGAGAGAAAATTTAAACGAGACCCAGGTAACATCCGTGTAATGATGAATCGCTTCTATCGGTCACACACGTTAGCTTTGAGCCAATTTTGTATGGCGGATTGCATGACTTTAGGGGCATTTTGTATTTGTTTGAAGCTTTTATTACAAACAAAAAAAACAAGAGGTGCAGCCCGCGTACGTTAAGTGCAAGTAGTGCAATAAACTTATTTCGCGCTTAGTGGAAAAAGTTTGCTGCCCACGCCCAAACTTAACCTATCCGTCGCCTGGGGGAGTAGAACCGTGCGCGCGCGTTCGATCATTACGGTGACGTTTCAAGTGGTCTCACGCAGCGTTTCGATTCCATGGTTTGCAGGTGCAGTGCGCACGGATGTTTGTCAATCGCATAAAAAAAAGGTGCAAGGCTGAATATTCTGTTTGATCGAAGAACCCATCCCGCCGCGCGGATGTACCATAATTTCGATGCTGCGATGCGATAGAAGGAAAGTCACATCTTTCTCACTCGCAACCGCGAACCGGGTGGGAATGGAATGGAAGGGCTTCCAGGCGGGATTGAGAAATGTCAGCGGAATATGATATTTATTTCCGATTCATAATTCATCGGCCATCCGCCGTGGATGGGAAGCGGCAAAGTGTGCAACAATCGCGACGCTAACGTGAACAGCCAACGCGGAATGGAACGATGTAGCATTCATTTATGCGGCAGGGAACGCACGGTAAAATATTCGCCATAGCGAAAACAAAGCTGATGTGTTTCACAGCATGGTGCGGAATTGAGTTTGACGTTACTGTGCATTGGCCGGCGCCCGGTTATGGATTGGCAGTGGAATGTGATTACTGTGGCCCTGTTGACGTGCTTACCGTTTTGTCACAACGCGAATTGTGCTCGCGAAGCGATTGTACCGCTGGAGAGTTGAGCCTGTTTCGCAACCCGCCACTTGATCTGGGCGGGGTGATTCGCATTATAATTTCATGCCATATTTTGTTTCACATTTACCGACTGCAGACGTGGCGCCGGCACTGGAAAGGTGCAATTATTGGTGGAATGTGTTGGATGAAGATCGGTGAAAGATGGCAGTTTGATTGGGAACGGGTGAGATATTCACACTGACAATATAGTTTCGAGTAGGCTTAGCTTGCTGCGGAATACTTTCGAAAGAAGTGCATTTATATCTATGTCTTACAAATGAAAAAAAAATTTAACTCGCTCGGAAAAATTGTCGTGTACCGAAGAGGGAAACATAATTTCTTAGTGGACAAATTTTTTGATTTCAACAATTTTGGGACCATTTTAGCGTTTTGGATGTGCTTACTGTTCATAATTAAACCTAGGATACACATATATTACCATTAGCGCTGAATTCCGCCTAAAGGTATGCAAAGGATTCGTTTTTTTTGCACCAAGGACTTATTACTGCAACAAAAATCTAAATGTATAATTTTCAAAGCGCACACATGCATTTCAAACGGAATGAAGATAACTATTTGCTAGACTTACTTCAACGGAGCAGCATTTGAGGTTGGAAAAAATGTTAATTGAAAAAACCGAAAAGCAAAAACCCCCCCTCGGCCACAAAATCGATTCACAGGTGGTAGACCCGCACCATTAACACCCAATTTTTGCTCCTTCCTGTTGTTGTTGTTTGCCTAATTCTCCTGCACGGTTTAAGATAATCATTCATACATTACACGCGTAAACGCATGCTACCAAGGAAACACACACACACACCGTGCGGATGTGAGAAATTAGGGCGAAACGCTAGCGTTAGAGGCGTATGCCTTCTCGGAGCAGCTTCCATTTACGCTGCGGGACGCTGAGTGGAAGCAAACGCCGCTAAACGCAAAACTTTACCGATGAAAAGTTAGTCCCGCGAACGCGCGCACGATTGATGAGTTTATCCAGCGTGGTAAAACAGTCAGCTACGACTGCTGTTGGTGGTGGGCTGTTTGCCCAGACGCGCGACTGGGTGTGCGGCTGCAAGGGGAAGCGTATGGAATATGCTCACGCACAGGAGAAAGAAGAAGAAGGAGAA
>STHB01033239.1:0-21980 GCA_018908115.1 Anopheles rivulorum
TCCGTGCTGGGTGGCTGGCTATGCTATACTGAGGGGGGAGATTTTTTAAAGATAAGCGTGAGCATAATACGTTCAAGCATATTGGATAAAATTGTGTGCCATAATTTATTAGGTGATTTAAAATTATTAGAGTTGCGTCTTTTATTTATAGTTTCCCTCGAGAACAAGTGGTAATTTCATTAATTTAAGACATATATAAAATACGGTACACATAATCAAACATAAAAATATACTTTTCTTATGATAAAGCGAACGCGCCAACTTGACAGGTAGGGTCGTTCTAATATTAATTAAGCTAGCAAACGTGTTTTGGTACAAACTACCAGGCGCCTCCATGCATATTTTTTGACGTTAAACATTTAATTAAACATGTCATTAAAATTTTGCTACTCTAATCAATTTTAAAGCAAGAAAGTTTGCTAGTATCATTCAGCTCATTTATTATTGCCCACATTGTACACGCGAGCAGGAAGTATGGAGAAACAATCTTTCAAGACATCCTTCTGCATTATTTAAACTCCGTAATACACTTTTCACGTGTACGCTCTCGAGCAAACTGTGGCCTGCTGCTGAATGGTGATGAACAATCTAATCTCGCTACGCATTTGCATTATTAATGTACTTAACGCAGAGACCGAGATACACCGTGCACACAGTGCGATTCGTTATCGACTCGTACACAACAACGGAAGCGATTTCCCATGAAATAATTAGTTTCTTTTCGAGTGCATTCCTACGCTAGTGAGCACGGTACGGCACAGGAAGCGTAAACCATTTCGGTGAGTTCAAAGGCATAGCGTTGAGGAGGTTTTTTTCTGTTCCGTGTACTGTTTCAATGGAATTTTAATTTAATTTTGTGGCTAATTTTGTGTACCGGTCGACCGGGTGTGCGAGAAATGGTGGAAATGGTTAATCAAGATGGAAAATGGAGAAGATTGAACACGCAGGGAATGTAATGCATTTTTAAGTGCTTTTTCGGACGCATTTTTTTCGTTATAAATAAAATTGCCACTGCTTTAAGATGCTTCCGAACTCTGTTTTATTGGACACGATTTTGCAGCCATTTTTTAACTCTTCCAAAATCACCATTTTGCACACCGCGTACCACGCTAAACACGCTAACACGCTTTACGATCAGCACAGGTGATTTAAAAAATTGCTTCATCATGAAAATGCTAAATCGTATTACCTAACCAATCAGCTGACAGGCTGCCGGATCGCCGGGATAAGCTCGGGGCACCATGGCACCAGTGCCGCCATCGCTGTTAAGTAGGACAGCACGCAGGCAAAACCATCCCACAAGCAACGCAGCCGGACGCTCGTATCAGGAATGTCTGAAAGAAAGAAAGAAGAAAAAAAAAAGCAATTTCCATCAACCATCCATCAAGGCACCGTTCCGTACGAATTGGTGCTGTTGTCAAGCGCATCGCACCAGCAGCAGAACGGACGGACACGTGTACGCGACGCAAATATCTGCCGGAATGATCTGCCAGTGTGGCCAATGGGAATAGTCATTTACGTATCGCCCCGAAGCGATGGTGGGTCAGATCTGTCCATTGCATAGGGGGGAAAAATATATATACATCGCTTTATCGGATGGCCCAGACATTGGCGGAACCGCGGGGGTCGAGTGGGTGAAATGAAGGAGGAAAATCATCAACCTAATGACACCATGACCATGAGTTGCTGGAGATGGGAATATGAAAAATCTGGTGTAATGGTTGTGTTTTTTTTTATTATAAGAACTTTAAACGAGAAGGTGTGGGTTTGCGATTGGCGACGAACGTTGTCGAAGATTGGTGAATAGGATGGGATCTGTTCCATCTTTTCCTTGCTATTTCAACGCGGGACGTATTCACCATAACACCGCTAGTTAGTGGACAACATAATTGAACCATAAAATTGAACGTAATGATCGTGCGTCGTCTAGTCGTGCTGGTTTGTTTCTTCCGTCGTGGCGATTCGGTAGACAATGGGTTTTTAAAAATGATGGTTTAAAAACGTCTTGATGGAGCTTTTTTGCATTATAATATTTAAAACAACTTGATAACAATAAAAATCGACGTTGGATTAGAAAAGTCAAATGCAAAATGTCATTGTGAAATGTTTCAATTTCAACCAACAAGAAGAAAACAAAATTGAAACTTTTCACTGCAGTGTCACAACAATTAAAATACCTTCACAAAGATGGCATCGGTCACCATAACAACGGCTAAATCACCCATCAAACCGATGAGCTTGATGAAAACAGCAGGAAAGTGGTTTGCCTGCCTTTTCGCACATTCGTTTCGCTCTCTCGCACTGTACTGTGCGCTCCACTCGCAACTCGGGAAATTAAATGCAAAAGCAATCACCTAACAACAACGGAACAGAAGTCTGACGGTCTGCGGGTTGGAAGCAGTAAAACACAACACAAAAATGGGTCATGGAAGAACGAATGGGACGAACGGTTTTTAATTTGCATTATCTACTTGCAACGTTATCCGCAACCCATTAACCGCAACCACACCAAATGATCTCGAGACAAACAAAATGGGAATGCTTTAACGCAGGGAACAAAAAAAAACCCCGAACGTTTAAGCACGTTTCCGAAGGTGAAAGATTAAAGTGATCAGAAGTTGGAAAAGTTTAGCTAATTGCTTTAAATTAAGTGCAGTTCACTAGAAGATAAAGCGCACTAATACATGACCATCTGTGGTGGTGATGGAATATTGTTTCCCTTTCCAAGGGGTTTTTTTACCGAGCAGCAAACTTTTCCCCTATCTATGTACGGTTGTATGTGTGTGTGTGTGGAAAGGAAAAGTTCCCGAAAAGTATGCATACTGCACTTTCCATCCATTGCGCTTATGCTCGTGATGCGGCAAGAAAGCTGAATCCATTTTCTTATGAAAAAAGAATGTAAACAATGCTATTTTGAGCACATACTGTGATGGTTTAAGTGGAGCAAAAAAGTGAAAAAGAACAGAGCATAAAAGCGTGCAGCCATTTTGTTTGCATTACATTGAAAGAATGCAAATTTCGGAATGCAATGCATGCGTGCATCCGGCCAAATAGTTGGCAACGGAAACGAGCTGATTTCACTTGAAAAGAAAGCAAACTTGCAAAACAATTTGAAAGATATGGAATTGGATTATATGAATGGAATTTATTCAAATTATGTTACAAGTGATATAAATAACTTTGCGGTTTTCCATAACAAAGAACAAGCTTTAAGCATATCGTTACAGCTTTTTTCTCACTAAATCGTATAGCTGGTAGCGAAAACCCTCATACATTTAAGGTCATTTAATCCTTAATCAACAATCGCACGCCGCAAAGCAGAAATTAGCTCATATAATTGACCTGTTTTACAACAAACTGAAAATCGCCTTTCCAGTAGCAGCATTTCCAGTAGCAAGAGAGAACAAAACACAAATCACAACCAAAAAAACCAGTCCAGCCATATGATGGCGGTCACTCGTTGATTGGTTGATTATGCTGGTACGATTTGGTTGCAAATTTGTGTACATGGCTGCTCAGTTTTTATGGGACATAAACTGGATCCCATGCTCAACTAGATTGAGGAGTGGAAAAATCTACACCCCCACCCAGCCAGTGCTGCAGTAGACTGTCCTGCATTCTGCTCGAATCGATTGTGTACGGGCGCGAAACGTGTCCATCAAGGGAGATGATTGCATTTTTGCATGAAATTGCATATCCATATTCTTTTTTCTCCATTTTGCTGTGCTTTCAAGCCATGATTGATGGGCAGGGAAGGTAAGATTTCAAGCGATAAATACTAGCAAGTGTAGTGCTGAAAAAATAAATCGCTTTATACATGATGCAAAGCGTAGAAGAAGTATATGGAAGTTACGGTGATGGACAGACAGAAGCGAATCTACCGTCTCAAATTTCCATGGTAAATACCAGTACAGAGTTCATACTTGTATGGTATAGAGTGGGCTTCACTTGTTTACTTGTTGTATGATAAAATTAACAAAAATAGAAACAAATTTTAATTCAACCGAATAAAAATACTTATTGAACGAACTTTTGTCTACGACTTGCAGACAATAGTCTCAACAAGCTTTGTAATAAAACAAACCCCGTATCGTGTGTTTCAGGAATAAACTGCAGCTCATCAATCAGCAGTATAATACTGGTGCTGCATCCTTTTGAAAATTCTGTTCTTCGCTTAGAAAGGTTTCTCCCCACCAGAATAAAACAAGTCGCCTATCATGTTACGTTTCACTAATAATAGAAAGTGTGATACCGTTTCATGTTTTGCCATGGCCACAAATCCTGCAACAACTACTAGAACACAAGCTTGGAAGCTGCCCGGTGCACGAATCACAACGAAACACGGACCTAAAACGCTCGAAATTACTTCCGAACCGGTGGCAAATTATGCATCATCACGCACACCAGCTGCGTCTGCAAGCGAATATGTTGCACTTTTCGCCCATGTGCAGCGGCATCCGTTGGTGGATCAAACGAAAGGCCAGCATGCCGCTTGCCTGGCTGCAAATCCGAGGTTTGCAGCATGAAACAACACGAATCGTGATGAAGGTGTAGTAATTACTCATACTACACTAGACCCGGGTGGTACATCCGTGGAAGCAACAGGAACAGTGGACGATTCATCACAAAAAGACACTGCATTCGTTTTGCTGTCTCCGTATACGCCTCTCGGCGGGAAACTTTCGTCCAGACACAGCAGCAACGTGAGACAGTGCTCCGATTGTGCCGTTGTCTTTCGATGTACATTCCGTAATCTTCCTGGCAGCGTTTTACCCCTGGGTGTCTGCTTTCAACGTTTCTTGACACGCCAACGCCACCGTAACGTTCGGTCAAAGCGATCCATCATGCGAACGTGGCTTCCGTGGCCGGACACACCGGAATAAGTTTAGGTGGCCCCACACACACACACACACGGTACGGCACGTTTCTTTTACATCTTTCACATGTAACCGGAATGCCGACCAAAAACCATATTTCAACCAGTCGAACGCACGGTAACTCGCAAACGCCACAAAAACGAAGCTGGAAGGCTGGTGAAAAGTTCGGTCACAAACGCGAACGAGAAATGGGCGATGATAAATTGACCACTCGAATGAATTATAAATTATTTATCATTCATTGCTAGTAACTTCACACGGAAACGATGGGAAGCGATGACGGTGGGATCGCACCGTGATGGGTAGAGCTGACGAGAAGTTTGTTGCAGTAGTTCGTAATAAATTCATCATACTTTATGCCGACGTACTACTGGTCCCTGGACTGGTTCTCAGTACTCAGCCTGTCCTGGGTCCATGATGCAGCACGTCAAAATGTTGTCACCAAGTGACAGCAATTGTAACCGTTTCGTGCGTCCTCGCTGGTGCTGGAAAGGAAAGCGTGCGACAAAAAAAGGGATTAAAGAGTTTGCATACGTGCAGCAGAGGTGTCATGTTTTGGAGAATGTTTACAAACAGGCACATCTAGCACAAATTGCAGAGCAGATTGATTTCTCATTGTTTTGGAAAAATGAAGCGCTCACCAACAAAACAAGCGCTCACCACGTGGTCGTGCACACAGTTGCATACCTTGCAGGTGTATAAAATGTTCTTGGGATGGAATTTGTTTGATACAAACTTAAACAGAGCATTATTAGTGTATATAATATAGAATATAAAGATACACCTGTAGCAGCACAAGGGCCTTTTGTCATCCGCGCGACATTGTGCGACCAGTTGGCGTCAGTGACAGAGTTGAATTGACAGCTCTGTCAAAGAGAGATCTGGCCTGGTCAAGAGGGCAGAGAGAACGGGATTCGACTACTGACCGTCAAGTGAGGACCCGTGCATCGACAGTTCTTGATCCAAAATATTGAATTTCAAATAAAGTAGTGACATTAATACTACACACCTTTGTAGGTATTGTAAGCTGAAATATTCGTTATTTGTTAGTAATTTTATCTAAGCTTATTATTATAATTTGCTTAAAAATACATTAGTTTTGATGTAAATAATTTTTGAAAGGATTTTCAATAAATATTAACTTCAGAAAAATATTATCGATATTTAAAAAGTGTATTAATGGTGGTGTATATTTAAATAAATAAAAAAACTTACTATTATGTTAGTGCATTAAACTAAGCTTTGACCCCAGCAGGGGTGAATCGAAAGATGGACAGATCGATCATCGATCTGAGTATTTCTGTATTCATCTTTATGTCACCCACTTCTTTTTGCCACTATTACCGCAGTACAGCTCATTTTCTATTTGTAAACTGCTACTTTGTGGTCCGTCAATGATCACATAGCCTTGATAGGTTCCACTTTCTTGACGCACGAGCTAGATAATGAGTTCTGTCACTGCACTGGCCGGCACGTTTTTCTCACCTAAACATTGTCCAACCGATCGCATAACCACGTAGTGTACGCTTTCTAACGTTTCATCCAAAAGTTTAACACAGCACATTTCATTGCATTGGGCCTTCATTGGGCTAATTTTTGCCCATAATTCATTTCATTATCATTCGTAACTTTGTGTCGTGCTGTCGCGTTGATGGATTAGATTGCACGCGCCAGCCGTACATGTTCGGCAAGATTGTACAGCATCATTCTCAACACCAGTCACGTTCCGCTAACAATCATCTTGACCATCCCCTTGCAACCGACACACAAGTGGGCCAGACGGTGTGTCCAACAGTGACCAGGCGTCTCCATCGTACGTGAAAAAGTTTCACCATTCTTCCGATATCACTTTCTGCGGGACATTGTCCGCACACGACCACACTCGACAGAATTGTACGGAACAACATATTTTGCATAACCGTCCATCCCGATCCGGGTACGGAGCCACCCGTGTGGTTGAAAGTATTCAATTTTCGAAACGTACTTTCAACCGAGCCGGGACTGATGGATCGTGAAGTTATTGGTCCCAACTCGGTACGCGAACGATGAAGAACGATTGAATGTGGAAAGCACCAAACACGAACGGAACCATCGATGCAATTCCAACACCCAATCAACCCTGGTTTTAAGCAAAAAAATATCGCTGTCTTGTCCAGAGCGACAGCATGCAAGCATGACGTGCATCATCCTGGGCTGGTCGCTAAGGCTACGGTCGTAAATCTTTCGCGAATCTAGCTGAGCAGCGTCAGAAGAGGAAGCTCAAAGTAAGTTTTCTATAGCTTTACGGGCGGAGATTTGCATACCATTGGGAATGGGAAGATATGACAGACAAAAGAGCGCAGTAAAATGCGCTTTCGGGTACGAATTTCATGTAGTTTTTGAAACTATTCTTAAAGTTGTATAATAATAAAATACAGTGGTAGTTATCAAACAAGAGCTTCTGAAAACTGATAGCACTTGGGAACAATTTCTTACGATAAATCGTAAGAATATAAAAAAATGGGTTTTTATCTGTAAAGTTGTTTTATTGCACATAATTCCATTGCTCACATCGTGTAATCGCATGATTTCGCTAGATACGGCACTAGTGCGCACGAAAAAGCAGCCTGTAAGTACGTGCGCTGAGTAATTGCTGACTAGATGCATTCATTATCTGCATTTACTTAGGCACTATACCGTATCAAATCTCCGCCCTGCTTGATGGTACATTCAATCGTAGCAGCCTAATGATGAGACGCTCCATCCATCGCAACGCTTCTAACGCGCGGTTTCTGTTTTATGGTGCTGTGAGCTGTTCGCGTAAGTGAGGTGTACGAAAATCCCCCGAGCTGCACGTAAATGGTACGGCGCATCTACACAACACTGTAGTGATGTGTATGTGTGTGTGTGTGTGTGAGCTTGTGTGAGTACAAAGGAACAGCGAACAGACAAATGTAGCATCATTTTTCTTTTCCAACGCGCTGTAAAGCTTCGTCCGACCACTTTCTAACCACCGTCGAGGGACCACCCACCCTACGGGAGCATTGAAGCCAAGATCCTTATGTCGTTGTTCGGCCACCGACGTACACCGCAACCGGGAGACGGTGTGCTTGTGTCTTGTGCCCGCTCGACACCATGAGGGAGGGTTTTACGCTCGTTTCGAAATATTTCCGTTGCAAATTCCCGCGTCGTTCGTGATGTCGTTGCCTGCTGCGATTAATGTGAAGCTTTTTCCCCTGGTTTGGCGACCGCGGCGAACGGTCGTCGGTTGACTTGACGAAACCTACCGAAGAAAGCTTTCTCGCATCGCGATCGTGCGGATAGGAGGGCGTTCCAGGAAGAGTGTGTGTGCCATGTGCACAGGAAAACACCCCGCGGGTACTTTGTGGGCACCCGGGTGGATGGAATCTTTGGTTTTGGAAACTAAATAAATTCCATCCCGTGGGATTCGGTGTCTCGGTTTGGAATTGTTGTTGTGGCCCACCCACCCATCACCCTCACTGTCCTTCTTCACACACATCCCACTCACCTCCTGTCACCGGTCGTAACGATAACGATGCTGATGAAAATGTTTTGTAAGGACCACGGGGTTGCCTGCACTGTCGTTAAATTCCACCGTGGCATCTTGAGGTTGCCCGCGGGCCCGTTCCAGGTACGGAGAAGGCGTGCTGAAGAGCCCGTACGTGAGCCAACACCAAGCACCCGGCGCTTCGCCATGTGTTCGCCATGTTGCACACTCAAATTAATTACATTTTGTTTTGGATGCGAGTTGTTAAGAGCTTGCACGAATGGAATTACAAAAAACACAAAAGTGCAAGCGAATTGCAGCGCTGTCGATCATATTGAGCGTGTGCTACGAATGCAAGTGCATCAATCATTCGGTGGATGATGCAACCTAAAGAGTGTGTGCGCATTCAATTAGATTCATTATAATTTTCTGATGGTTAAAAAAATGTAAATTAAAAAGGACACACTTCTTTTAATCGAAGAGTTATTCATTTTTAATTAGTGTCGCATTTTTATTTCACATTGACTGCAATTAGTAACAGACCACAGAACGATAAACTTTACAATACTTTGGCTGTACTTAGCACCAACACCAACAAACAATAAAGGTTGTGTAGTGGTCGAATTAAATTATTTTTACGAGCAAATTAACATCAAACAATAGCGTACAATTTTGTAATATTCAAAGTCCATTAATTTCCCACCATTATTTGAATTATCCGTGCTATCACGTTTCAAATCATACCACCCGACACTTCATCCGATTTTGCTCCCTGTGTGTTTCCCAACCTTTTATCTCATCAAAATGTCAAATTCTACACGTACATATTTATCGCAATTACGAAGCCATTTGCATAATGATGTAATGATTATTTGATTTAAATTAGTACCGCACGCTCCCGATTTCGCTTGGCATTTTTTTTTCTTCGTTATTGGCGTGGAAATTAAATTTGCTGTGAAGGAATGAAAAAGAGACATGATGGTATATAGACACGGCAAACGCTGCAACAAAACTCTCTAATGCAATGCAGATAAATTAATAAATGCATGTAATACCATACCAATTATCAGCGGGATTTCGCATAGCACCGTGCGGTGCGTGAAAATTCAATTTCAAAACCCACACATACGCGAACGAAAGCCTCAAACGAAAGCTTCCAGGTAAGCTTATTGCATCGCTGCAGAAAACGGGGCATAATATTGTTTTGACTCTGTTCCCTCCAACTCTGTTCCCTACCCGAAGTCTTTTTCTAAAATGATGCATAAAATTGAAGTGATTCGGTGGCAACAAGTCAACTTGACGGGCTAGAAGGGTAATGCCGGTTGGAAGTAATGCAGGGAAATTTGGGAAAATTTGTTTCCAACCCGACAGTGGCGTGGCCGGGAAAGTGAGCTCGTGGGTGCTGGTACTGGTTAGTGTGCATTAGAAAATGCAATATTGCGATCATGTCGGTTGTATTGATGTTGATGCGACCGCAACCAAGCGATCGCCGATGTACATTGCTTCGGATAACAATATTAATAACATCGTATTTTCCCTCTATTTTTCCTGGGGATAATTTCATATCACCTCATTGTACAAAGGGGATGCTGTTCTTACTTAAAGCACACCGCATGGCTCCATTTCATGGTTGGGTGTTTCTGTTTCCCACGCTGATCCATAACCGGATGTATTGAATTATTTGCATTGCACTGACGTCACTGACTGGGAGGTCGTGATAATAAAACAAAAACACCCACACACACCGTGCAGGGAATTTGCGTTTGTTTGTGTAGTCAATGTCACATAAAACTCGATTACCGTACGCTCATTACCATGCAAATGGACGATTGCGACCTCGGAAATAGGTAACAGAAATATTTCGTAATGTTTCCGGAAAATCGCACAGACCCATAATTATGTTGTGGAAAGAACATAATCTGCAGGATCCATTTTTAGAATCTTTTTTCGTTCACACGGTCGTAGCTTATATTGTACTATTAAGGTCGCTTTCCTTAGGCGGCGCCATAGCCAAAGGGATTGGTTATGGGTGCACAACACTGATGGACATGCGATCGAGTCTAAATCAGGCTGCTTACCCTGAAAAAAATTTTCCTCATGGTACCCCGTTGAAACTTTTCACCGAAATATTTCGAATCCCTGTCAAGTTTTCAAGGTCTATTCAAGCTCTCTCTCCCAGAACTCTTCTAATTACTTCTTAAAATCAGTCACTTACAACTATTATTCAATCTTTGGGTTGTTGGTAGCCTGCTGCAGACCATGATTTTGCTGAAATTTCGCAAACCCCAAACAAAGATGCGCTATCTTGGGTTGATATTTTGCGGATGTTTAGTGGATGTTAGGTTGATTTTTGCCGATGTTCACTAGATGTTGGGAGTTTGTTAAGCAAGTCTTGCAGGGTTGTTTAGTGGATATTTAGCGGTTGTTGTTCGAATGTTGAAGAGCCTCAAAATGTTTTCTTTTTTTGTTGTTTGATCCTTGAGATTTAAAAACCATATTTGGTTTGCCGCTAATATAAAGTTGACTTCTGAACTATTATCCCGGCTAGTGCCCAATGCAGATTGGGGTGACCATGGCCAGGACAGTGCCCTGGACAGGACAGTGGCCAGGACCATGGCCTTTTCTTCCATTGGAAAGATGCTTAAAATTGTCTCATTAGTTTTACATTTTCTAGCTTAGTTAGAGAATTCAAAAGCTTTATAAACTTTAAATTAGGAATTAGGCCAGGACAACAAAAAAAACCAATTTGGCACAAAATTTGCACTTTTCCCACACGGCATATTCTCCCGCAGTTGTGTCCCCCAAAAGAAGCTATAATTCAATTGTTCGTCTCGTCAAACTCGTACCGGAAGCACTTTTCCGTTCCGCTTATGGTGATTTTATTTGGCGTAGTACCGATGCTCACCACCACCGTGATGCTTTAATTGAGTTTACACGCACGCAAAGTGGTACGCCAGATTTTCGGTGTGTTTATGTACTTTTCAATTACTTTAAGCACAAGTCCGCAACCCCCCCCCCCTCCCCCGGTTTGCAACACTAATTATAGCATCCGCGTAGTGCCAAACAGCATTCCAGCAACTCTTCCAGCGTGGAATCAGTTTAAATGCACATGAACGCACACGGGACACTCTAAATAAACATTGGTGAGTGTGCGTGTGTTCCGTGATGCAGCTCATTAGCTCTGGTGTGTTGTGCGGTGCTTTAACATACAGTGATAAAACCACGACTACCAATGGTTCATCACAGCATCGTTTTCGGGAATGTGAAAGAAGAGAAGAAAAAAATTAACTCCGAAATCGATAAAACTGTTTCGCTCATTATGAAATGTCGTTATTGGCACCTTGCCCGATGTGACAGAATCGACCGATTCCTGAAGCAACTCTCCATCCAACGGGGACAACATCAATCAGCTGCTGTTTATGAATGTGATAAAATGTGTATCTTTGTTTTGTTCGGTTCTGTTTTTAGTGTAGTGTTTGTATATGTTTCCACCATGTGCTCTACATGCGCGGTCGATGCCCATGTCAACCGGGCAGTGCAGTGAAGTGGATCGTATTGCTGCTAAAAGCTGTGTAAATAATGCGTCCATTACGTTTACAGAACTCGGAGTGGCAGACGGTGTGTGTTTTAGATATTTTTTTCTCCCTATTTATTTACTTATTCTTATCCCCATCTCGGTAAGTACTAAGCAAGAAAAAGGCAATGCTTCAGTGGGACAGATTAGGTTAGCTTTAAGGTGAAATCGGTCATCATTAATACGACGATTAAAGTTATATCAAATCGTAACGCACGATGTAATATTTAATGGTTTTGTTATTGAATTTCTCCAAAAAAGCGGATATTGGAGTGAAATTCGCACATACTACCACATCAGCACGTGTGTAAAACCACCACAACTCAAATTCTTACGACACAAAAAAGCGAATCGGCTGGAAACTGTCGTAATGAAATATTAAAATTTTATTTCCATGCTATTTCCCGTATCTCGGGCGGAAAATTTGTCGATATTGCTTTCCCAACCCATTTTGCGGTACCTTTTTGGCACAGAATTTCCAATATGTTCCCGAACGGTTGTCTACGTGCACAGCAATAATAACAAAAAACAAAAAAAGTGAAGTGTTTAATATGTTCCAGAGGAGGACATTTATGAGTTTTACCATCCCACAGGACAGCTTCTTCTTTCGGGAGAATGGTTTTGGGGTAGGGATGGTTTTATTATTTTTGTTCATCATATATTGCAAAACATAAAACAAAAACAGCGAAACAAATAAAAAAAGATAGACCCATAAATAAAGTATTTTATTTGCTTTGTAAAAATGAAAAAGATTCTTTTTATTGTCATTTATTTTTTGTTTTTATAGATTTTTTAAACTATCCAATTTTTATTTACTACCCAGCTTCAAGTGCTCTTTCTGTCTAATTTTGTAACACATCTTACGAATCGTTAAAAACTATTTCACATAATCTACTCCCTCTCTCTCTCTCTCTCTCTCTCTCTCTTTCTCTCTCTTTCTCTCTCTATCTCTCTCTTTCTCTTTCTTTCTATGTAACTTAAGCGTTCAATCCATCAACCGGATCCTCAACCTTGGGAACGGACGTTTCAAGCAGTCGCTCCAACAGTAGCGAAAGATTATCTCCAAGCCAGTAGGCTGGCAACTTTGCCATTTGGCGCGATAACCGTGTAACTGGTGCACACGTTGTTTTGGGCGTTTGTCCCTCGGTGACCACCACCAGCTGTAATAGTGTGACCATGGTAACGACCAACAAAAGCATTATGCCACTACGAATTGGTCCCATCCTTCCCGATCGACGTCAGTTTCTGCAAACAAACAAAAAAAGCACTGGAACTACGTCGCTGCCACGGTTGACAATGTCAGCTACGAAATGGCACTGCTGTCTATAAGAACGGCTTACACGCTGGTTTTTTGTTCGTATCTGTGTCGTAATGAGAACCGTGACGAGTACGGTACAATATCCGTCCTGGTGGGTGGGTTACGGTTTACTGTTTCTCGCACGGTACACCCCCGAACGCTTGTTAGCTGGCAGCGCAACACTGGTACCAGCCCTCTTTTATAACAAGCGCTCAAGTCGCCCTTCCGAATGAACCGAATAAATAGTAAAAAAAAAGCACCCGAGTTTCCATTGCATCGATCGTAACTTGAGATTAAGATTGCATCATTTGTGTGGAGGTCGCACCTGTCCCTACACGGAATCTCACCCAAACAAAAAGGGTACGGCAAGGCGACGACGCGACATGCTAACCAACGACGTAAGAAAAAGGTTAAAGTGGATGTAGTAAAAGGTGATATCACGATCGTCTTTGGTGAGATTGTTGTCTAAGTCTCCGTAGACAAAGACATAAAAAAACAAACATTAATTTGTATGTTAATTATTATTGCTTAAGTGCTTTTATCTGCTGAATTGTGTTCAATTTTGCTTTCTTTGTACAGACTTTCGTAATGTTTTTGCCATCGTTTTTGCTATTTTCTTGATTGATTTTTATTTTCTCTTACAATCATACACATTTTATAACAAATTTTCAATGCAATTCCATGATTAAATTCTTTCCAGCTGCACTTTAACAACAAAGCGCCTCGGAATGCTTCAAATCACCTCTAGAAGCACTCGACAGAAATTACAAACCGAAAACAATTACACGATCGCATCTGGAAGCAATTGAAGCAAAACAAACTGTTCGCCGAATCGCTCAAACGGCCATTTACTAATTATCGTCCTGCTTCAGCAAACTTGTACGTAATTTCCTTATCCTTGTGTGCTGTGCAAAACAACAAAGTTAAGCAACAACGTAAAAAGCACACAGAACGACCCATTGCGTCAAGGTGGTTTGCCACCTCTTTTTTTTCCCCCTGTTTTGTGCCTGACAACCATCATTAAATTACTTGACTTTGGTTACAAGCTGTTTTTCTGCATTCTTTCCCCCCCCCCCCCCCCCCACTTGTCCAACCCATTCACCTTTGTCGTGTGTAGGAAAATTCTGTTTTCCTTGGAGAAATCAACGGACTTCTGATTTAAAGCGTGCGAAGAAACAGTGTCAGCGAACAAATCACGCACATCCGTTTCGGTGAACGTTGGGCCAACCTTTGGGGAGTTGGTGGCACTGGTGGACAACACGGCACAGCCATACAAGATCCTCCACCTCCTCGAGGGTCTCTTGAGCGAACAACAACCCAGGTCCCGAGGTTGCCATTGGAACTTTTTTTTTTCCCCATTCCCTCCCAACAACACTCCATTTTCATCGCCTGCCATCCACGGGCGCGTTCTGCAAACTGTTAATCATTCCGATCGTCGGAACGGCCAAACTACCCCGCACCAGACGCAGAAGACACGCGAAATGTTGCTTTTTTTTGTCGCGCCACGCGATATTGCCATGCTTTCGTTGATTGATGATGCGATTCGAAGGCGCACAAAAGAGCATCACAATAAAACATTAAACCGTGGCCGTTGTCGCGCAGCGTTTACTATGCGAACAAGCGTACAAGCGGACAGCAATTAGAACAATTCCTAATTGGAAATTGATTGCTTCATCGGTGGGAAGCAAGATATTGGATGGAAACCGTGTCGCGATTCGATAGAACGCAACACCATGCGACGGAAGGGCTCGTTCTTGTGTAGACCTTTAACCTTATTTTGTTTCCCTTCCAGTGCCTAGATTCTTTTGTTATACAATTTTTTACGCTTCTAGCCAACCGGAAACGGGAAAACGCTGTAAAGACGCTTATCAAAGGAACGAACCATTCAAGTGCCTCTACAGGCCGAACAAATAGCCTTTTGTGTTTTCGTGTGGAATGGTAAGCATTTTTATGTGTTAATTTTATTTGGAGTTAATGGTGGTGCGAGCTTTTGTGTGTGTTTTCCTCTTTCGGGGTGAATTGGATGGGTCTTTTTGCTACCCTTTTGAATGGAAATCCTTTTTCTACTTGAAGAACTACAAAAGATGTTTGAAAGAATGTTGATGCATTTTTAAATAGCGGGCACAGAAAACAAGTTCATCCCAAGAAAGCTCACTAATTGCTAACATTTAACACGCAATAAGTAAAAGTAGATTTTGTTTCTGCGATCAATTGGCGTTGTTATAAATCAAGTGAATTAAGAATTAAATAAAAGGCCTGATGTTGGGATTTGAAACATATTAGACTTGCTATGTACACAACAAACTTGGGAAGAAAGTTCTTTAAGGAAACAACAGACCACCGATGTAACATCCAAGATACTTTTGCCATAAGCATCAATATTTCAATAGTTTTTTTTTCAAATGATCAGCAATCATTGATCATTTACGAAACTTTCTAGTTTCCAAGCTATTGCACAGGATCTGCTTCTAGGAAATAAGCTAGCATTTCTGCTCTTCTTTGATAATTCACTTGATTGGATTAAGTCTCTCGTAGCTGATATTCAAGATATAAAGGCTCCCAAGGATTTTTGGAATATGTGTATGTATGGAAGGTCATAAGAAAGGCGGCTAGAATGCCTACTTCTGTTAATTGTACAATAATCTAACTATTATGGAATGAATTAAACTCGTCGCGTTATGTAATGAGACTGACACAGGACGACCTAATCCTTGATATCTTTTTAGGTCATCCGTAATCTGGACAGAGATGGAATTGTGGTCTAAAATATTGCACCCTACAGCTGACCTAAACGTTCTTAAACAAATGAATATGTTACTCCAGCTAACTTATGTATATGGACCACAATGGATGATAATTATCTCCACCCAACATAGTTTTGAAGAAGCCATACTGTGAATAAAATTGAATTTCGTTTCTATTACTGTTTCTAAATTAATCCCCAACACACGATGCATGATGCTTCCCAGTTGCAGCTCTTATTTCTTCCAGGAAATAACCATTTTCATAACCATAACGACATAACCAGACAGTTATCAGATATGCCAGCTTTTGCAGTTCGCGGTTGTGAGCAATCCAAAACGGGAATTGATGGATGGGAATTGTTTCTGAAAATTGCATTTTATATAATATCATTACATTCAGATATAATTACGACTGTATGTAATAACGTTTTGCAACATGTTCCGAGAATTTGTTAATGAGTACGCTGATACGCCTGTAAATACGTTTTGTGAAAGTAACGAGTAAATTTATAACCTATTGCTATACTTCGTTAGGAATAAATTAAATATAGTAAATACCGAACCATTTCTCACAACTTTGGAAAAAAACCTTCACCATACTAAACAAGCGGAAAATAAAACTGCAAATTTAATCCCATTTTCTCAAACATCAATTTTCCAATCGATTCAATACCGTTCCAGTTGCAGTAATCATATAGGTGTATCTCACCTATATACCCGTGCAGTTTCTTATCTTACCCGAGCCAATTGATTTTAAAACGTTTTTCTCACACCTTTTTGGAGCTCTTTTTTGTCATGGAACCATCTCCGTACGTGCTTGCACCTGCTTGCACGCGTGGTGATGCACCGGTAGCATTGCATATAAAAAGTTACATAAAATAACACACACACATGTTCAAATACATGCTAAAATTCATGGGCAAAAGTTGCATTTTAAGTTCGCTCAAACGCAAGACTACCCACCACGGGTGAGGCATCCAAGCGCAATGTCGCATGTTCCGACAAATGCGAAGAACGAGATTCGCGTTCGAAAGAAACGTATTTTAGACGAGGATGGTGTATAATAACGAACAAAAATCATGGCCCATGAAACGACCGTCGACAACCGTGGACCGTGGAGTTGGTGATAAAACAGCACACCGGGAAGAAATAATTCCCATCCCCACCGGGTCGGAAGCAAGCAAAAGCGACGGGGGTTGGGAAAAATGGGTTGAGAAAATTCGAGTTTATTCAAATACAAAAATTGCAACCAAAGTTTGGGCTTTGCGCAAGTGAATCGTTTTTTCGTGATCGCATAAATTTTCGCTTTTCGCTTGCCAATTTTTTCTTTGTGTGTGTCCCCATAAAATGGTAATTGTAGTTTTGTCGTGCTTTGGTGTGTCTCGCTTAACTTATGCTTAACTTGCAGCAGATGGGTGCAAAATATTTAATCCCTTTTAAACTGCATTTGAATAGAGTTCCCAAAATAACCGTTGCACAACCCATTCATGTTGGGAAAGATTTGTTTTACATATTTTTACTGTGTGCTAATAATCTTTCTTTCATCTTAAGAAAAGAACGCCTTTTTCTCAGTCATTTTGTTAGTCTGTCTACAACCACCTAACCACCTTCAGCCATAAGGGCATTACAAATAACCACCGGCGCAACCAAAGGACGACCCAGCGAACAGGTTGTGGTGCCATAATTTTAAAAGTCAACTCAGCAGAACTCGCCGCCAATGAAGCTCGACCGGGCGTAGTAGTACCGAGTGAAGCGGAATGAAAATTGAATCAAAATGTGTTCCCTCGCGAAGAAAACACGAATTTCCCACTCTATTCGTTCGCTTCCCCAAAAAAAAAACAGAAGCTTGGTTCCCCCTTTTAGATGGAGCGTGAAAAAGCTCTTAGTTCTGCTAATAAATTTTATGAATTTATCCTCTCCTGGGGAAGGGGGTTTTCTCCGCGTATATTGCTAAAACCTCTCACATGGGGACGTCTGTCTTCTACAGGTTTGGTACCCTGGGAGAGTCAAAGGTAACGGAGACCTTCGCCATAATTCAATCTGCATTTTGTAACCCGGGGAACCGTGTGCTGTGTCCCAAACCGAAGCGGTATGATACGCAAGATGATGAAAACGGGACCGTTCTTGACACCTTCAAACGAAGACTGCAACCATAAAGCGTACGAGAAAAACTCTTTACTTTTCCACACACACACAAAAAAAAAACACGCGGAAAAGTCTTCTGAAGCGTGAGTAAAAAAGACTCAGCCACAACCAGCTGACAACTCGTTACCATTTCACGGAAAACGTGCCACCCGGTTTCTCCCGTGGGTGGGTGTGTAAAAAGGGGTAAAACGGGGGGACGAACGAAAACATGCCATGTAAGCATAAATGAGTACATAATTTGTTATCTCACTGCGCTAGCAGATGAAGCGTGCCGCATTCGTTCACCAAAGATCGATATTTGGTGCCAAGGAGAAGTTAAACCCAAGTTCTTCATACTTCAAAAACATTTCAGCATTTTTTTTTGTAGTTGCGTGTTGTCCTTTAAACAGTCGCTTTTGGCTTGCTTCCCAGTACGGCGATTCGGCTTCGCCCGCTTAACCCCGTGCCGTATCACATCAATCAACCAAAGTCCATAAAAGCGTCAGCCTTATCGGTAATTACCCAGCCGAACGCGGTCGTGCCGTTGGCCGTCGGTAGATTAGGTCAGGCCACTAGGAACCTTGCACCGGGTCACTGTACGGCGACCCGAACCACACCAAATGGAAAATGGATTTAGCGCTAGTGACGATTCGATTTGACTAATAAATCTTCACCCTTAGAGTGTTCTTCACCATGGGCGAAAGATCTTCTAAAAAGGGAGGAGGCTGAGAAACATTTGGAAGCAACTTTCAACTCGTCGTAGTCTCTGGAGTAGATTTTACACATCAAAAATCTTTCCACAGACTAACGAACGAAATCGCAATAACTTACTCGTGCGCTTTCGCATCTTTTCGGCAGCCGGAAGTAGTTAAAGTTGGTCCTTGTTGCGAACGATAGTAGAAAGAAATGTGTCATGATTATACTCTGGGCACGAGGGAACAATTTTCCGTACTAATTTCATTTTCTCTGTTAAAAAAAAGAGGATGACAAAAGCGTTAAAAAAGGGGGAAATAAAGAAAAAACCTACTCCAATCCTAAGGAGTGCCATCGATCTCCTCATTTCCAATTCATCATAGTTTCAATTGGGGTTTTTTTTACTGGATTCTATACTTTGCCAATCCTCTGGGTGCCATCGTACGGTCAAAGCTATCGATCTAAATAGATGAACGTACCGACGAGAATGTTTTGATGCTATCCATCAAAGCTTTTTCTTCTCGTTGTGTGCCTTTTTGTGTGGTGAGAAGGGGTTTGATCTCAACAATTCAAAGAACCAAAAGGCGGAATAAAGTTATGCTTTCTGTCACCATGCATACGACCAATGAATCAACACACATTTCCTACAGTTGGGTTTTCGTTTTTTGCTTTTTTAAGCTGTGAATCTTCCTTTGCAATGAATAACAACGTACAGCAGATCGTGTCTCATTTGCATAGCAAATGTTGGAGCTGTGCTGTGGAGAGCCTTCAATTGCCGAATGCTTTATTTCACTTAAAAAAAAAAACACGCACTCCTGATGTAATGGTACAAGAACAATGGGCAACGTTTTGTCACCAACAAACATACGACCGGCTGCTGCAAGGTTCATCCATATTGAACAAGATAATATTGTATTAAAAATGAAACACGGCCCAGCATTCCTTGTCAACCAGCGTATCAGCTATTCCGTTTAACATGGGCTCCGCCTTATGCATATTGGATGATAAACCATGTTCGATCCCAACACCAACACCGGAAGATGAAACGAAATTCAATTCCACCGCCCTGTACATCCATCGGTGAAAATCCTTCCGAAACTTGAAAAATATATTTAACACAAAAAAGAGAGAGAAAGAAAGAGAAGTAACAACGATCTCTGTACCGTGGATCACGTGGGAAGGCACATCGACGAAATGTGTTACCGGGACACGAACTCGGTCCCACCCCGCACAACACAACCTGTGCGCGACGACATCGCAACAATAAATTCGCGTCGTTTGAGCTGAAATCGTAATGAAAACGTAATAAAATATGTAAGTCCACCATCATCTACCCGGGGTCGACAGTTTGGCCGAATGCTGCAGCAACATCAATGATAAATGGCCGTTTTCGGCTGCTCACTCCAGAGCTTTGCTGCTTTGCTGTCGAAAGATAGAATTGGCTCTCGAGATCCTCGAGATCGAAAGGTGGTGGAAAGGTTGTGGCAATGAATTTTCGATGCGACCCTGATTGGCACCTAGACTTTAGTAGTAAATGGTTTCGTGATAGAACGGCGTATTGGATATCCATTTTTAATCGTTTACATTTTTGATTTATTGGTATATTTCTAAAGGAATGATTGGCAATCATGGAATAGAAAGCTCTTGAACGTTTAATTAAATATTTAGACAAAAAAGCCTAGTGCTAATATTTTTTAATGGATTTTTAATCAACGATAAGGATAGAAAAATAAACTGAAAGGATTGTGCGATAGCAGGCACTCTCCATTTTTCGGTACTTTTTGCAAAGCTCTCATTGCACAAACACCACATGTGTGTGTCCTTTACCGGACAGCAACACACCTGGTCCAATTTGAAAAGCAACAAATACAATTTGCTCCATGCATCCAGTAGCCTTCCCGAGAACCGATGCTTGGGTGAATATAAATCAGCCACCCGGGTCGAATTCACCCACAAACAGCCTCCAAAACACTTCCTACCAAATTTGGCGCGTACACCACGCGTACACAGATTAAAGAACGCCCAGTCGATCGGGCGCACCAACAATCATCCCCCAAAATCTATCACACCCAACAGTGAAGTGGGCAACGGAGAATAACATTGGAGCAGAAAAATAGCACCGCTTGGTAGGGAATGCACGGTACACCTACATATTTCATGCGAGTTTTCATTTGAATGGAAATGCAATAAATATTAGACATTCGCCAGTGAGCTATCCGCGCGTATGCAAAGTGCCGATCGTGCTGGACGTGGTGGAATGCGCCCGGTGAGATATGTAGCAATTTCAGTGTTCGGTATTAACGAAAACCCCTGCCCGGTACGAATTTCTAAACCGAAAACATGGTTCACAAAACTTCAAACATGAAATTCCCATTTTTTCCCCCCTCACAAGCTCGCTATTTTTGGGCTTCGCCAGTAGTAGTAGTAGTAGTGGGACCAATTGTTTCCCAATGTTTTGTTTCTACTTTACGGTTGGTTTGCAAACGCGGAAAAGCGTGAAAATGAGAAAAATCTGCCATCCGGATATGATCGCCCACCCTCCTGCACACAAATTAAACGGCCGAAGCCCGTTTGTTGTCGTTTTGTTCACTTCCCACAACACTGTGTTCGAATATTGGAAAACCACTTTATTCAAATTGTTGCATCCATTTTGGTTTTATATTTGTGAAAACGAAGGTGAAAAAACCAAACACATCGATTGGGCAATTTGTCTGGTTTTATTGTGGTGAAGGATATGGTGCAGTAGGCCATGCGGCAGTGAGATACCGACAGATGACATTTGTTGGCGTGAGGTGAGTGCAGATGAAGCTTCAGTAGGCTATGGGAAATCAACTTTAAACGCTCTTTATCGTGCATAACCTTGGGAAATTGTTGGCAATAGAAAATGGTAACGACTTTGGGAGTGATGTCCATTATCTGGATCTTGCTATTGTTGATGTCAACTCAACGCCTTGGTTGGCCACCCAGGACAAGTGCTGAAAATTCAACTCCAGACAAGTCTGGATGCGTTTTAAACCAAGAAATGGACATCAAGCGATCCTGCCTTAGCAACGTCCAATGGAGCACATTCTCAAGAAAACACACCCAATTACCGGCACACGAACAAAGGACCGGTAGTAAATTGATAGAGTGCTACTTTGAAGGCTCCTCCGTGCAATCATTTAACCGCAAACAGGTCGTCATG
>STHB01033254.1:0-21965 GCA_018908115.1 Anopheles rivulorum
CCTTTTTTTCTTGCTATTCGAGAACCAATTTTGTACCGCGCGTGTGTTTGTAGGCTGAGTGCTGTTTGGGTGTGTGTGCTAGAGGACAGAAATTTGTCTTAACCAGTGTGGAGTGCATCCTGGCGCCAGTCCCCGTTACTGCAAGATTATTTCAATCAACATCACCTCGTTTGCAATGCCATTACGCCATCTAGCGTATTTCCAAGAAAGCTTTCCCAGCTACTAAGCGTCAACAAGCTGAAACCGGCTGAAATGTCTCCTCCGGACGTTCACAGTATGGTATAAGCTCGGGTCTGCTATTTAGTGTCGATGTTCATCAAAGACGGCAAATGTAACGTTGATCAATATTGGGCACATTCGCCACCGGTGCTTTTTGCTCGTAGAATATGCTGCATGCGGAGCATATGTGTGCAGATGCGTTGCAGAATTGATCCGGTAAACTTAGAGACATCAGCGTGGCGCAAGGTTATTGGTGACAGGAAAGTGCGGACGCAGCCAGAGGTGGTACTGTTGATGAAAGAATGTAATTTTTCAAAGCTATCCTACAGCCCCATATGTTTCAAGGTTGGACGATGCACTCGAGCTTGCAGGTCGCAGGCGGTATACGGATACATCGCCCCAAAATTTATCTCATCACATCACAAGGTCTACCGGCTACCGTAATAACATTGTAGCATCGCCTCCTCTCAAGAACACCAGCTGTTGGGTAGTGTTTGACGGGATGGGATGCTATCGTAGATGACGCTGTCTTAGGCTGGATAGAAATATCAGCCTCGTTTTTGCGTCGTTCGGAATTCGGAAGCAACGATGAGATTAGAATCTACTGGATGGGGTTCTCGGTAGCATCAAATGCTGACACCGTGCAGATGAGGTTCTCCACCAACAATGAGAACACAACAACAGTACCAACCTTCGCTTCGTCGTTGCCAGCTGATAGGTGCGTGGGGGAAAAGTTGGTGGTTGGTGGAAGTGGACCGGAACTGAAAAGACACAACTTTCAGCCGCACCCAGCAGTACCAGCAGCACACGGCATTCATAAATCTGCCACACGTTGGTTGTTGTCGTTGTTTTCGTGCATCGTGCTTGTTCCTGGTGCGTCTAGAAGCGTTATCTTCTATCCCGCTGGATGCCGGGGATTGAGGCGTGTGTGTCCTGCAGCCATATTGGTTACCCCTGCACCATGACGGTGCCTTCTTCCGTGTACACAGTGTCCGTATTATCACCGGTTTGTCGGTGTTTTATTTTTACTTTATCGCGACATCGCGAGTTGCGTCTTGGTAATAGTCACACGTCATTGTCGACTGCCAGGCATGTTTACGTCGATTGTCGTACAGGCACAAAAACGTTACCGTCTGACCTTGGAAATGGAAATTGGGACCGGTTTGTGAATGGGAATGGGTTCCGTTCCACTTGTTTCCGATGTCACCGTGCTGGCGGATGTTGTGGGCACATACGTACATGCATATTGAATTTCAAAGTTAATATATGAATGTATTCACAAGCGCCCACGGTGTACCCGGGGAAGCGTTAAGGACATTCATATTTAGAGCCGGTTTGGTTTCTTTGGTGATTTTTCCTTTGCATCCCTCTATCTTCCTGCGGATCTGGGTTGGGAAAAATCAAATCAAAGTGCCACTTACGCCATCTTTGGGGGGGGTGTGTGTACAATCGAAAAGCGAACATTTGGAATGCGAATATTATTTGGCTGTGAGTGAATACGAAAATCATTCCAAAAATGGTTTTACTTCATTGAATTGGGTTCCGTTCCATTCCGGTCGGGTGGAGACGATTTAAATGGATGCAGCTCTTAATATCAATATCAATATCAATAATTTTTGGTTGAAAAACAAATTCCTGGAAGCAAGCAATATACGGAGGAAGATAACGAATTTTACATGCATTGTTTGTCTCGTTTGTTTTTCCGTTTCAATGATATCCGCAGAAAAATTCCCGCCAAATCGTTCGCTGATGATATTTTAACGTAGAATATGTTCGTTTTGAATTTCTTTGTTATCGATCATGTTCATCGATCATAATTGTTATCAAATACCAGGAAAATCAGTGCTCAACACATGTGCAGTATTTCTTTGTTGGGTATGTAAAATGTTCGCTTAACCAATAGCCATTAGATGGTGAATAATTTTTCACGTGTTATATTACAAAAAATTGTATATTGTTTATCGTTTCAATTCATATGCAAATAAATAATACATTGTATTGTTTGGAAAATCAAGCACCATAATTAATGTCAGCAATATTTGTTCTATTTGCTATAAAAAATGCGTATTTAAAGAGCAATTACTGGGAATTGTATAAAAACTGGTAAAGATTTTTAAAACATCCTTCATAAATTTGAACCAAACAGTCACGCTAAGGATGAACAAACAACGAGCAAAAAACAAATTTCAAAAATCCAATATTTGTTTCATTAGCCAGTTTCCATCTATATAGCAATATATTGCTTTTCATCTGTACATCCGTACACGCTACTCTAACATCGAGTGCGAGCCTTTCACTGCACAGGCAAAAACAAAGTTACATATTTGTTTTCGATGATGTATATCAATACCGATAACGCCGACCAGGCGCAAAACAGAATTTCGGTAGAGTTATCCTGATTGGTCGGTGGAAAAATCGCTCTCACAGCAAAGCACAACAAAATAGTCAAGTGATGCTAGAATAGGATTTTTGCACCCAATTTGTGGCGAACACGGCACTCGAACCCACACTAACTGTGAAGGGTTTGATCAGTTTTCATCCATTTCAAATTTTAGAAACGCTCCTGTACGGAGAACTACTGAGTGGCAATTCATACACCTACCGAGTTACGCAAAACCACCCGTATCCAGGGTGATCGGAATTGCTAAACGAACTGAACATCAGTTGCAAGCCTGAAGGACAGTTCGTGCCTGTTTAGCTGCCGGTGTACCATAACAAAATAGTGTCACCACTAGTGCAACCTGTTGGATGGCAACAATGTTGAAGCTAATCCTTTTTTTGTCTCTCTGTCCCTGTTGGGTTCTTCGAACGATTTTGAACGGTACGGCGAGTTAATGGTTGTGATTGGGAAAGCAATCTATCGATTTGTACTAAAAATAAATATTTATTGTATTTGCTCAGCGCGATTTGCTGCTCGACAATGCAACAGTTGCCTACATGAACAGAGAAAATGAGCAACTCATTTGACACATAAGCGATAAAGGGTGATAGTGCTGAATGAAAACGCTTAAACAGCATTAGAAATCGCTTAGTGTACCGTTTTTGAATGCTCAAGAATGCTTGTGACACGAAGAGCAACCTGCAGTTTGGCTGATGATTTTAGCTTTACGGTGATGTTGTGCGAAACAGAGAAACCAATTATCAGTCTGACACACTGATGGTAAATACTGAAATAAATGAACAGTCATTTATTTAGATTGGTTTTTTTTCACCGAATAGATTACTGTGCTTATCTTGCGCACGCTGCATCGGGATGCTGAATTGCATCAAACGATCAGCATGCAGCCGAAATAGCTCAGTTGGGAGAGCGTTAGACTGAAGATCTAAAGGTCCCCGGTTCAATCCCGGGTTTCGGCAATCATTTTTCGTTTTGTAAAGCGCTTCTTTCTTTTCTTTCGTACTCACTGACTTATTATGCAAAATAGAAGCGAACGGTTATGAATAACGAATTGTGTACATGCGTTAAACATTCGATCCGGAATCAAACCGGAAAATTGACGTGACGTGATGGAAGCTGTGCCACACTGGGCAGGCAAATTCTATTTTCAACCTTCTCCAACCTTAATCCTGGAAGTAAGCAAAACTTATGGTGCTGAAAGCAATTCAAATCCACACACACACACACACACATACACACACATACACACACACGCACACAGACAGAGTTGTTCACGATTTTGGCAAGTCGATTAGGATCGAAAATGATTTTTGGGTCAGTTCCGGTTCGTAGCTGAAAGCTAAAGCTTAACCCATATTCGACATATGTCTATCTTTGCCGATCCGGAAAGACTCGAGCCGACGTATGCAGGGCTGTAAATAAAAGGGCGAAATAGCACAGAACTCGTACAGTTCCGTCCCAGAAACAAAACATATACAAGCTACGGAAGGAGAGAATCGTTACCGTACCCCGTATGCGTATGATTGGCAGTTATCCAAAAGTGAATTCCAACGTCCAACGGCTCATCGACCAAATGACGCACAATGGTCGTACCGGAGCACCGGTGCCTTTTGCGAAGCAGCACGCCATAGGTTGGTACTCCGGGGGCGATGCTAACCATTGCTCGTTTGTCATAATGTGCGCCGCTAAGGAAAATGGAAATGGATCGTTCGTCCTACGCCTTCGGGAACGCGAACAACCGGAACTGCTGGACACTGCCCCAACTGGCATGTTGTGTTTGGTTTGTGCTTTTTCTTACTACCGGATCGTTTACAAACACACATGCACTGGAAGTCTCTGGTAGATGGGTGGCAAGTAAAGTAATCTTCAACCTGGTGTGTTTTATGATTTTTATCACTAGATGGTGTGCAGAGGTAGTAAAATTATACTCTTCGCAAGAACTTGGACAGAAGATCAGTTAAAGTCCTTTTTCTAAGGATAAATTCTATTATTTACTGTAAAAAAACACAGAAATGTACGCATAGGTATCCTGGTCATGGCATCAACAAAAATAAAAAAGAAAAGATTGGCCTGTATTTAATCGTCCCTTCGGTTACACGATCCGGCACAATTATCCATTAAAATGGCGAAACTTTACCGGCGCGTGGATAAAATGCTCCATTTAATGTGTTGCCAGGTTTAAAATGAATATCAAAATTGCGTGCATAAAATGGCACGATGACACAATCTTTACCGTCTAGCCTGGGCTTGTGTACGTTCGGTGGGTAACACAAACAAACAAATGAACTAAAAAACAACGGTGCAAGAAATCAAAGAAGTTTACTTAGTTTCACATTTCCATTTCGCATGAACCGGTGCGCCCAGTTGTCTGTCTGCAGCGACAGACCGCGTGGTCGCGATGGTTGTTGTATTGCGATTTCTAACGCTGTGCAGTACAATTGTTGGCCCGGCCGAACGCGCTTGGCAAATGGCCACGTTCCGACGTTAGCCAGGGTCATGGCATTTGGGAGCTTGGGAGCTATGTATATTATGGTAAAAGTTTTTCTGTCGCTTCGCTCGCAATGACGTTGGGCAAGGGCACGGGTGCGCGTGTTTGAACTGGCCCGAGAGGAGCGAGTGATTCTTTCGTGTGGTGGTGAGAAAAGGAACGCACCTAAGAGCCGCTTTTTGGTTGTTTGGTTCCTTGTTGGTTCAAAGCTCAAAATCGTTGGCAGCGTTTCTAGTTGTTGTGCGTTTTGAGCTTTTTTGTTGGTCCATGGAACAGAGGAACAGAGATAAAGAGAGAGAGAGAGAGAGAGAGAAGGAACGGGAAAGGGACTCTTTACATTACGTCTACTGTTTCAGGGACCTTTTTTCGTCGTTCCCGTTTGTTGGTAACGTAATTGTGAGGGGTGAACGGGAACGAGATGAAAGGTAAAATGTTGCTATTTAAGCGGAAATTCAAATACGGAACACTTACGTACGGTACGGTGGGCACCATCCGCGGGGTCACGTTTCCAACCGTTACACCACGGAAATGTATGTATGTGGGTGTGACCGTGTGGTAAAAATTATGAGAAAAACTCTGCTGCCAGAACTAAATACCCGAACTAGATGATAACGGGCAGAGACGGGTGGTGGTGGTGGTGACGGTGGGGAAGGTTCAGTTATCATTTTTGTGTGTTTGTGTGTGTGGTGGTTGTGCATGGAACCAAATTCATGCCAGCCCAAAACAGCGATCTCCGGCAAAATGGGTTTGAATTAAAAGTTTTGTCCCCAGCAAAATGAGTCTTTTGTTTTTTTGGAAGGAGACAATATGAATGGAGAAAAAAAAACCGCCCAAAATAAGAATCTTTTATTTTTTAAGAGTAAAAGGACAAAACAGAACTGGGAAAGGGGATCCAGCACAAGTGGAGTGAATAAATGAGCAATTGTAGCAACAATATAGCCGGGATGCGATAAAGTAAGCAATGTTGTACCATCTTCAAGCTGTGCTTTTTGCCACTTGCCAGAGGTAAAAAACAATAACAACAACAACATCTTTGGTTCGGGATGGAAGACACTGTCGAGGGGGAAATGGTAATGAACATCGAGCAACACCACTTGACGGTGCTCCAATCATTGAAATTAGCCGTCGCCCGTGCTACAAACAGCGCGGGATGTATCGTGCTGTATCCCATACACATGCCCTACCAACAACGAACCCATTACCCATTGTACATGAGTTTATTAGTACAGCAGCTACGACGAACCGGGTGGACGCAGTGGTGAGAAGCGTTCTTGTGCGCTTCTACGCCACCCAACAAACGCGGGCAACAAGACAGACAAAGTTTCACCAGCATTCCAGCATGAGTGTGTAATAAGTTAAATGACAATTAATGTGCCATAGAGTGAATTCATTCCACGTGGCGTGGCGTTGAGCGTAAAATATACGTTTTACAAATTGGGGACACACAAAAATTGAGTCCCTACAGTTTTTCTTATCCCGTGCGCACGTTACAGGGGTTTGGAAGACAATTTTCCACTCGCCCCAAAACACCTACTCCGTTCTCGGAGGGCAGAAAGGGAAGAAGAAAAAAAAAACAAACGAAGACACTCGGGAGACACTTTTAATTGAATTACTTTATGTCGTCAAAACTTTTGCCTGTGCTGATGAGCGAAAAAGTTAGGCTTGGTTCAGCAAAAAAAAAAAAAAAATGGTCCCCATGCTGAAGGAAACACATTCATAGGGTTTTGGGTTCCTTTCTTTATTTTTTTGTCCCGCGCGCGCGCTACGAAACCTTTGCTTGTTAGCTGTTGCTTTAAAGTAGCAGCTGTCCTGCTGGTCCTATCTTTCTAGCAGCAAGTTTCATCACTAAAATCATGCCTTCGGTAAGCGTTTTGGCAGCCCTCTTTTTTCTGCTTTTGCTCGAAACCTAAAGTAACGTGATACAATGTTGAAGGGAATGGTGCAGGACAAGTTGGATCGTTCGAGACGGAAGTTTGCTAACGCGCCCGAACCGTCCTGGACCGAAGGATGCAATCCCTGGGAAGGATTAGCTGGTGGCAAAATTTATGAGTTTTGCAATTCGGTTACCGAAACGATCAAGGTGTCAGAGGAAGCAGAGAAGCGTATAAATACACACACATACACACACACATACACACATATATTCATTCACGCACGTGATAACAAGGGAGCAGCAAAACGGGTGAAATCGGTACCAAATTTGCTGAAAGCTACCCCACAGCTCGTTATCAACGTTGGCGAGCGCGTAGTTTGCCGTTACGGGCGAATGTTTATTTTTACTATCGCTACTTTCTTCCTTCTTTTTTTTAACATGTGCGAAGTTGCATCAGGAAATTGTAACCCGTACGAGCATCTTAGTACGGGCGAGATACAGTTCGCCCATAGCATGGCGATGAACGTTCCGAAGAAAAGGGTGTTTTCTATCGTAAGCGTTTCTGGGAATGATTCAAATAAAATTGTTTTCAGTTCTCATGAACTTCTTGTTACAATTTAATGCTACTGTTTTATCCAACATTTAAACTGCCGTACCACAGACACTTCCAACCATTCGGGTGCCGGTTTAAAAAATAATTTAAAAATTTGTTTGATTAAAATGATGATGAGCACCCGTTGATGAAGAGGATGCAAAAATTTCATCTTGATCTCTCGGAATGGTAATTAAAATGCTTAGTGTTTTCGCTACATTTTTTACCACATTTGTTTATGCTCTCCTAATCCTAACTCGGGCGCCCCCTATTGAGCGTTCTTCTAATGTAAGTGACGAATCAGCGGATCACTAGATATAGCAACGCTAGGTGTTAAGTTTATCAAGCCGGTTTGAAATTTGACGCAAGTTTGTTTACGTTTTCAGTTCTCATGGTTTGTAAATCAACAGTTTATATTTCAATTTAACCAGGATCAGATATGTTTGCGAATCAGATTTTGTACTGTAAGTGTTTTTTGATTGGTATATGATCACGATTATATGATTATTATGGATAACATGGTTGATAGGAAAAGTTATACGTTGTGGAGTTACTTTCAAATCTGGAAAGTCTCATAAGGTTAACAAATGAAACGATAGAGAATTATGTACTATTGTCTATGATAGTTCTAAGAATCTATAAGATCATAACTACAATGGCGATCTTCAAAAGTAGAATTTTCAACAAATTTTTACACCAAAATTTGTATTATCTTATGTACGGTGGGATCATTTGGCGGTTATATACTACGAGCAGCAGATCAATGAATCTGCACTTTGGAGGACAAATGCAATGTTTACTGCAACTGTGATACGACGCGAAGGGGCTATGATGCTCTAGTCCCTCTCTGCTTATGTATATGAATGTTTTAAAAATGTAGAAATTAAAATAATTAAAAATAAAACAAATATTTTCTTGACATGATAGTGTAAAGTATAGTTACTCGGATTTACTTACTGTCAATAGTTGTATACTAGGGTTTTGACAAAACATCAAGATGCGAAGGCGATAAGAGTAGAATGCAACCTTCATTTACGATATTACCCATCTACTTGCCTTCAGTTTCCACGGTACGGTTAGTAAAATGTGTACGGCCAGCATACTTTCCTGCACAGTTTTGTCCCAGATTTCTTGCTTCATACCCCAAACAACGAACGAACTTTGGGCAAAGTTGAACCTGAAGCAAGTGCAAAATATTTACAACGCAGCACTAACCCCGTAGTGATAAATTTCCTTACGCGTATTCACACAACCCCATTTTGGCCACTGCTCCTTTTGTCACACTGCTGCCTTACACGCCTGGGAAGATTTCGGTTCAGTCCGGTACAGCGGCAGATATTGTGAAGCTAAATTTTGCCATCGACTTTTACATCTCTTTAAGTTTGGAAAATGTTCATCGCAACAAACACAGCGCGTCGGACAGCGTGGCGAAAAGTTTTCCTTACCAGATCGGATATGAACGTCGCTTCCGGTGGGATGATGGGATATTGGAAAGCTTTCAAAAAGCTTGTTTTTCTGCCGATGTAGTGCGAGGACGCATTTCGACGTAGCGGCAAGGTGGCGCTCGATTCGCTTTTAAGCAAATTGGAATGTGGAAAAATATCTCTAAAACTACTTACTCTGCTCGTAAAGTACAGTGAATAGCTGCAAGCGGAACATAAATCCAGTGCCGTCGGGAATTATGGACGTTTGTGAATGTTTTATAGCCGTTGACATATTGGAGGTGTGGTTCTTCCTTGTTTCATTATTCTCACCAGTATGATTGATATGGCGCACCTGTGATACTTGCAATCATGGCTGTAAGCAAGAATGGGGAGAAAATTACTTAATGTTTCTATCCGAAAAGTTTGGGACCGAAAACCACAGCTACTACCGCTAAGCCACGCTAAACTAAGATTCCAGATTCTTATCCAGCAAAGCATCATTAGGAGGCGGTGGAAATTGTTTTCTTACCCAGCCCAGAAACTGTGGAGCTTAAATGGGGAGTATCTTCTCGTCGGAAAATAATCCAACCATTAGCCACTTGTTTGCCGTGCTGGAAAGGAGGAATTTGCCGCCTAATCTACCATCTGCGAGCACGGTTACCCGGTCGGTAGATGTTGCAGCTTTGACTTTTATCCCTACCGATGAGCAAATGTTCACTGTTGTGCTTAATTACGGCCCGCTCTAGCCCGTCCGGTAGCCGATTGTGTTGATTGCCTCCGATGAGCCGTTGCCGGCGTGTTGCTTAGCTACAGTGTAGAAATCGTTGGGCACTGTACCGGGCACTGCTGGTCGTTGGGTGTACGCTAATCAACCAACCAAATCCCGGTCCAGTCAGCTTAGCAGACAACATCTTGCATTTAATTGTTGTGAGATTAATCGCGTGTGTCGATGAACGTGTTTGAAACCGGACGTCACAACGCAACTGGGAAGCTGATAAGACAAATACAGGCTCGCAGTGCATTTGCTCGGTGCAGTAGAAATGTAATCACATCACAGCAACAGGTAATGAGCTTGTACTGAACACACATCAGCCGAAATAGCTCAGTTGGGAGAGCGTTAGACTGAAGATCTAAAGGTCCCCGGTTCAATCCCGGGTTTCGGCAGCATCTGATGTGTGTGTGTAAACTCCACAAACATATTTGAGTGGACATACTTTTTTGAAGTTGCCGACTTTTATTGCCGACGTTTGCTAATATAAAATGAATGCTTTAGAACTCAAACACCAATTTTAATTTTATTCTTGCTTGCATAACACCATAACACATAAATTATATTCTCCACCCATTCAGTTTAAAGTGAAATGACTTTTAAATTCCACGTTCAAATATCTACCAAACCGCTCTTGCCCGGTCGACAATTGGATGTTTAAGACGGCTCGGGGCAATTAAATTGAAATTATCAGCAACTAAACCTAATGACGGTTTAATCATATTGAATACATCAAAAGCGGTCACCATCAAGTAGCGTATCGTCACAACGTTCCGTTCACCAAACACCAAAAACCAGCCACCAGGTCAGAGGACGTACGTTTTCCAAGCGTGGTTTCGTGTTTTTTTCCTTCTTCATCTTCATCTGCTTTTTTGTATTTAGCCATAGTGCCACCGCCGTATCGTGTCTACGCGGCACTCGGATGCTGCACCAATTTAGAGAGCAATAAATGTCCCTGGTCGATTCGCAGTTTGAGGTCACCCTAGTCAACGAGTCGACACACCCTAACGGCACGGCACGCCAGTGTAGTTGGTAGCGGTTTGACAGATGAAAATTAAATTGTCATCAGGAACGTGTTTTCGGACTGATTGGTGGACGAGCTGCGGATCGAAGCGAATGAACAAGAGTCATTCGATTTCGATCAGCTTACGAGCTTGACGTTTGGAGCTTTCGCAACAGGAATCAATGCGCTTGGAAAACGCAATCGTTCCGCACTGCTATCAGGTTGGGAATTCCGGAACTTGGGATTAGTTGCTGTACGGTGAAAGTTAAGCCTTCTTTAATGTATACGGTGAAAAAGGCTTTTAGTGTTCATCATTGCTTTTGTTTTTATTTTGTCATCGTTTGTTTATGTCCTTTTTATTGACTATTAGTAGATCGTAATAAGAACGAAAATTTAATACCAAAAGTATTAGTTCAAATGAAAGTGTTATTGAAGTTACGTTTCGTAACATTTGAGCAATTAGCGGCTTCCAAGTAAAACTATTTCCGATACCATATCGATACTATTACGAAAAGTCTTTTCATTGCAACACTAATAGTGAGGTCAATATATTACCATCCACTCATGGTTCATGGTTCAATCGAAAACGATTTAATTGGAAAAATCTTTGCCCATGTTACGTTCCCTTCCCGTGTTGCAAGCATCCATGACCTAGCTCAATTTGCTTAAAACGATTCTAGCAATCGATACAACCAGCATTCGCTTTCTGTGCTGATTTAAACGATTCTAATCTATCGAGCTTCACGAACATACCTAACGTAGTGGTGTGTGTCATCGATTTGGAAAATGGATTTCTTTGTAAAAGTATTTCGAATTTCTTGGTAAGTTTTGTATGCGATTTTTTGAATGAAAGTGTTTGTTAATTTTAATCGATACAGATTTGCTGAATGTGATTATTTTCATTTTTCATTTTTTTTTCATGAACTGTTTAAAGTATACGATGTCATAAGATTTATGAAGTGATAACACACTTCATAACGAGGCTGCAAGTAATCAACTTCAATAGATTTTTAACAAAGGCTGAACGATCGTGCCCAGGTGCAATCAGGAGTAAGCCGTGCTGTTGCGTTCGTGATGAGCGGTTGATTGCGGGAGCAATATTAAACTTAGTGAGTTTCTTTCCATAGTTAGCCTGTATCGAAGGTCATCCATTGGAGAAAAAAAAACGATGATGATGACATCTGAAGCGGACACGAGCGAAAGGCTCGGGACACTTTTTTCCTCTTCGCTTTTCGTTTTGTTAACGCTTCGGACTGTTGAAACGGTCACCAACGGCCAGCTAAGCGAGGTTGTATGTTCCGTCGCTTTTTGTCATTGCTGGGCGGTGGTGATAAAAATTTAAAAGCGCTAATCGAAATGTCGAGCACGTCCATTCATCAGCATGCATATCCGTGTGCAATGGTCAGTGATGGGTTCATTTTGGCCGATGGTGTTTTTATAAAGATGACCAGCCCTACGTTCGGTACCGATCCTACCCCAAGAATGTTTTCACTCTTGAAACACATGGTTTGATTGGATAGAAGGATTTAAAAAAAAAATTGAAACACTTTCATAATTTACTGTCCGAATGCTTTATAAACCACTCCATAAAAGATCATGCTTGTAGTAACGTTTATTTAAAGAAAGAAAGCAATTGACTATTACTGTTTTTACTGTTTGCTACTATGACAGTTTTTGTGTATTAAATTGTGGATCTTTAAACTAGGTAAGTAAGATTCAACTAATTCACAATTTAGCGCATTTTAGTCATAAGAAATAATACATTTAGAAGTTGAATAATTTAACTGAAATCGTTGCACTATATGAAATTAAACAACTGAATAAAACTAATATAAATTCTGGATGATAACATTTTTGTACAATTATATGTAATAAACTAATGTCTTATATTATTTTACGATGATACTTTAATAACAGTACTTCATAAACGGTCATTTTTACACTTAATAGCAGTAGTCTTGAAATTTATTTTAACGACGTAAATATTGCGATATAATGCTGTACGAAGAAATTTTATTGCATTGCTATGCCAATGGCTAAAGTTTCAATTCTACATATCTTCATAGTTCCCACATATACTGTGAGTATGAGTTACTCTGCTTTAGACAACTACCACAAAATAGTGACCCGTAACGAATGGAGGCTTAATTTCGTTTGCGACGAAAAACAATAGTATCACAATTGGGAATGGTTCGACCTTCGCCGCACGTCCATACAATGCTATACGAGAGCTCGATTCTATTCTGATCATGGTGAAACCAGTCCAGCCAGCGGGCTCAATACAATCGAGATGACGAAACGAACAAACAGTGCTTGAAAGATTGATGCAATACTAAGGCCCTTGTTCCATTTCACTTCCCGAGGGTGGATTATGCTTTTTTTGTTGTAGTTAAAGTCAAAAAACTTATCGGCCAACCAGGCATAAGCTAGAATGTATCGGTCCTAAAGCACGAGCCTTTTTTTTTAGCACAGCCGAAGCGTATTGCTTTGACGTACCGTTTCATACAGACCGTACCAAATTCGAGTATGGAATGTGCAGTTTTTTTAAAGCATGGTACGCATTGCCTGGAAACGTTTGGAACGCTTTGAAAAGTGAATAAAACTCATGCCTTACGAAGTGTGTTGAAAATCGATTAAAATGTTGCTTCCATCATCGATGCACACGAGTATTGCGTTGTGTGTGGCCGACCCGTTGGGCAATGTTTGCGCAACCTAAGGATGTTTTAACGTGGTGGATTGATTTTGGTCCGTTGGAAAAATTTAATTTCCTGCCAGTTCGGTGGAGCGTGCGATCGGATTCCACGGATGTAACAGTTTGCCTCGATGGGTATGTATGGTTTTTGCTTGTTTTGTTTTGCAACCATTGCTGTAACTTATGGCTTTACCGGTGGTTGTTCAATACGCGTGGTGCTGGGTTTTCTAAAAATATTCTGTTGCAGATTTACACTTTGATTTACAAAAAATTTAAATTTAAACTTGAAATCAAGAGTTTTGTGAAATCTTGACCAGTTATAAAAATTCAAGTCTTAAAAATAAAGTAACAAAAATCACTGCAATATTAGAAAATGCCAAAAATAATTAAATTTGACAGTAAAAATCATTCTCGTTAAAACGATGATAATAAAAAAGCATCCTAAGAGCCATCTCCATGGGAATGAGGTACTAGGCGCCTCCATGAAAAACATTCACTTGTACAAACTACCATGCGTCTCCATTGATACTCGCTAAACCTTCATACGCAGCAAGCAGTCGCCGTTGAACGTGTAAAAACGACGCTTCGACGTAAGTGTAAATACAGCTTAAATGTTAATAATGCATTTTCGTGTAATTTTCTAGCATCAAATAATTTTGAGTCTTTCGACTTCTTCAGTGCTGCCTTGACCACTACCACGTCCAATCATTGACAAACACGAAAACATTGACAAGAGTAGAATGGAGATGCTAATCTTTAGGTAATGATTTATCGTCAGCATCGTTTGCTACATTAGCTTAATCTTCATCATCTGTTAACTACAATGAAATGATATGCTTTGTTGGAATATGAATTTTATGTTTCGAGCACTTAATGTAAAAAAAGCAATCGATTAACAAAAGCAATTGTGCAGCAACGAATGCAGAGTTTGCAAAGAGTGAAATCAGTTTTCAATTGCCAACTTGAAACTTTTGAGCGGTAACGATTTCGAACAAAAACGTACTGCTGAATTGAATAAAGCGGGTTTTCTCGTTTAAAAAGGATTTTGTTTGAAAGTCAGCTGGAACGCTACTGTTTCTGCTTGCTGTGCTCCCTTTTCTCTATAATACATTTAGCAAATTCATCGATAAACGATACGTACCGTGATTGTGAAAGATTATTTTCCTTTGAATCGAATATGATACGTGCGATAACGATTTGCCTCCCTTCATGCACCCTTTGTGTGGAATACGTTTTTAAAACATACCCAAGAAGGGTAGTGAGGGCTGAGAATGATGTTTTAAATTTCAATTCAGACAGCGGTTTATTTATTTTAGCCCTCCCCAGGGCATAAAGAAAAGCGGTACCGATCATTTGCTCTGGAAGCGTTGAACAAAAGTTCGAAAAGAACTCTGGGCGAAAAAGAAAGAACAAAAATAAAATAACTAAAGATAAATAATCGAAGAGAACAAAATGATATGCAGGGCGGTTTGGAAAATTCATACGGCAAAGTAGCTTTGTCGTACGGTGAGGGAAGTGAGTGAACGTTCCGTTTAATTCAAACTTTCGCTTAAGCAACTCGGGTGAGAAAAAGTGGTGAGCCAGCTAAATGGTGTAAAGAAAGGAGAGAGCTTAACAAACTTTGAAATGAAACGAAAATAAAAGAAAAACGGCACGAAGGAACCGAACAAGGTATAAAAATGTGGGTGTGTGCGCGTTTTTTTTCTGTTTCCTGCGGCTGTTTTGGCACGAAACGCTACAACACGGTGACCGTTTCCTGGAAGAGCATCGGGTACGCTTCGGGGCTGGTGAATAAGTTTTGTGGCCAGTAAATAGTGTGGCCCTTCATCGAAACGTTTACCTTCTTTCAACGCAGCTCGGCATAAGCTGCATGGAAAGAATGGGAAGATTTAACGCAAGCAAATAACCAAAAAGAAGTGCAAACCAAAATAGGAAAGTTTTTTAACCGTTGCTGGACATACCGCTCGGACGATGCTTCCGTTACCAGCGGCACAATGGATCATACTTCTTCTCCTTCACTCGTGCTGTTGCCATTCCATTCCTTCCTGCATGGTGCTTTTCGCGCAGAGTCAGCTGCCTTTCGAGAAAATGAGAAAACTTTCCAATGTTTCAACAACGTTTGCCAACTAGTTTTCCGCAAATGGCGAAAAATTATGAGTCACACGCCCGATAGCAATAACGACTGCTCTTGCTCCAATGCCCAACCATGGGAACCGAAGTTTCAGCCGGTTGGTTTGTGTGTGTTTTTCTAGAAAACAGATCGGGCAACGAAAGTGGTTCTATTATTTTTGAAGTGATTTTCGGTAATCGTTACAGAATGGTACGGCAATATATTGTGACTTATTAAATGTGAGATTGTGGGTAAGCGTAGCAGTAAGGTTGAAGTTAAGAACTGAAAACAACAAGAATCAATCTAAATGCAGACAGTACTATGGGTAAGACGAAAGAAAATTCTCAGTAGAAGTTGTATCATTATTCATATTTTCGATTTATACAATCATTGGTGAATAATTTTTATATACTGAATTCACACCCTCATGAGATAGAAGTGTTGAGTTATGGTTATTTGAATAGAAATATATGCCACATTTTCTCATCATCGCACTTGAACGCAAACGTTTATCAAGCATGTGCTAATAAAACTATAATTAATTGAAGTTATAAAGTTTTCCACTTTTCACTGAACACGGCAATCAAGTGAACGAGTTGCAAATTTCACCTTTGCCGTAGTGTACCTTTCGCTTGCAACTATGTGACCATCACACCAGCCAGGTGAAGGAAAGCGAACGATGAAATTAGTACTGGGAAAGGTCAATCAAGCTATAAACTTAGCCTTGTAGCGTGTACTATTACAATAGAAAACAACTTCACTGCCATTTTGGTGTGGTCGGTGACGTATTCTGCCATAATAAAGTCGGTGATAATTAGTTTCCTTTGTGAAGGACGATGATTAGTAAGCCTAAATACGAGATATACTGACTGTGATGAGCAAGAAAAAAGGAAAATGGAATCCTAGACAATGAAAAGCCATACCACTTAAAAACTTCAGCTTCATAAGAGTTGATAACAGCTTCATAAGAGTAGCAAATCAATTCTACTGGAACTGCCTTTGAAAACAGTTCAATGGAGAGCGAACGTGCCCCAAAACATCCCAAGACAAGCCAATCGAATTATTTCGTTATTAATTAATGGAGCGTTTCGATGGCCGGAAGTCGTTTGAAGTAAACTCTTTCCTGTAGATTAAGCACTTAATCACATTATGCGCTATTAGTTGAGAAGCCTTGTTAATCGAACAGTATTTTGAGATTTTGAACTTGGGACTAAACCTTGAATTATAAATTCTTTTTATTTATTAATATTTCTTTGAATGACTTAATAGGTTCAAGAAAGAATTTTGAGGGTAAAGGCAAGCATATTCGATTGATTCGATGTCTTATTCTCAGTTTTCATGAATAATGTGGAACGACTAAAAAAGAAAGAAATAGAGAAAGACATATATATTTTTCTAATTGTGTTAAGAGAAGTCAATAACTGTCACAAAGAGTATGACACTTCCTGCAAAACTTAGTTTTCTCCCACAAGTTTTCGCTCCGCGTTGCAGGCCGTATCGATTTAAAGCACGAACTAATGTGCGATGGCTCGATCAACCGCTCCAAGTGCTAATTAAATTGCAATTAGCTCGCCAACTTTGCGGCTTCACATTGGCATCATCCTGTCCAACCGGCATACCTGCGTACCTGGTCGTATGGCAGAAAGTTTCACCATGATAAGCATGTTGCTGTCGTTTGCTTCCATTTACGGTGTGTAGTTTCTCCATACGAAGAAGTAAGTGGTTGTAAGGAGACCAGAAAAAAACGAAAATAAAGAAAGAAAAAGGATACAACCAGCGATCGTTTGCTATCATGTGGTGAATGTCTTACCATGCTTTTTCTTTGTTTGTTTGTCCTATTCCGCTTCAATTTACCTAGGACAGTGCGGAACTTTAAGGACGCGTTCGGGAATGACATCACCGGAAGTTGTCGCTACCGAAAAGCAAACCGTGGTTATCGTACCATAAAAGGGATTCTAATGAACATTTGTGCAAAATGTTGCTCTTAGGTTGGATTTGTTTTCCACGACCATTTTCAGCTTTTAGTTTCACACCGGGTCAAGCAGGGTATCTAGGAGCACGGGAAGAGTGGTATAGAAATGAAAATATAATGACACCAAAGGAAAAGCGGTGGCACAGTATTCCCGTTGGTGCAAGAAACCACTGGTCTAGGATATTGTTCGTTGATCGTTTAACAGAAAATGCAAACAAAACAACAACAGCCAAAAATCTATACAAAAATCGTAACATCGTCTCGCTTCGATGGAAGCAACGCAAAGATATAGGAGAAAGACGTTAGACGATAAAGGGCTCGCATTTCCCAAGCTATGCGCAAGATTCGTTTAAAGGAAACAGCGGTAAGCAGTGGAAATGGGACACAAACTTGTTGAAAATCCGGTCCATGCTTCCGATTTCCGTCCGGTCGTTAGTTCTGTTTGGGGTGGTTTTGCCGAGGCGTGAGCGTTAACCTCGTACCCCAAGGGAACATTCCGTTATGTGAAGGGACAGCAAAAACACAACGATGAAAGTGGAACCTGGACGATATGTTTACCGACCGTGGTTGGTCGAGAATGGGCATCAAGTGCAAAATGCTCCGCAAACGCACCCTTCCGAGACACATAGCAATACGAGAGAAGAAAAATACTACACGAACGGAAGAAAATTTCATTTTTCCTTCAACAAGCGCACCGTCATCGGGCTGAAATCATTTTTCCAAACAGCCCCGCACTTAGCGCACGGTGATCGTGTGAAATAAAAAAGTAAAATACAAATAAATGTGCCCGGGCACCGTAACTTATGATAGCCGGAAAATTAACGACCACCTTGGCAATGCTGTACGACACCGCTATGTTATGCGATCGGTGACGTGAAAGTTCGTTTGAGGTACTTCACAGCGAAGGTGGCACATTCGACCAGTTCAGTGACTCAGCCATTATGGAAAACCATCTTCCCGTAAAAAAAAAAACGGCCAACCACGGAGTGTAACGAAGTTGACTGGGCCTGAGAGTTGAGACCCACTTTCCGTACCGTCATCGATTGCCTATTTGGGCAAAGCAGCAGTTCCGACCAAAAAAAGGGACTCATAATAATCACCAGCAGATCCCTGTGGCTGGTGTTAATGCTTAAACTGCATGGTCATTTCTGGTGGTTTGGGAAAACCCAGGGGTGAATTTGGCTTCATACAGCAGCGGAGTTTCGAGCCTTTAAGCGTGATTACAGTGGCGGTTGGATAGAGACACACGGTGCAATCAATCATCCATTAATTATCAAAACCGTGAACCAACACATGATTGGGGTTTCAGAGTCGAAACAACACATTTGTGGGTGGGCAGGAATAATAGAGTCCCCATTTATACGAATGATTTTTGAGTGTACATTTTGGACGGATAAGGCCCATATACACGGCTCATTTCGATTATAATGAAATACTTTAGGATGGTATTTTGAAAGTGATTATGAATATTATACTTGCGATTACACATTTTGATTGTAGAGATGTAATGTAAATGAAGCATTTTGAACATTCCTTATACACCGTGACAAGAGATCTGAAACATGTTTTCTGACTTACTTCTGACCTTTAAATTGGTGTATTTTAAGGAATTGAAGGTTGTTTTCCAATGGATCCAATAGATTCCAATGGATAAATGGCACTTAAGAAGAAATGAAGTCCAGATTGAAGTTTTATAAAAAAATGTTTGTTTCCACACCCCAGAATGTTCTAAGATTTTTTTTGTAGCCCTCCTTGGATTACCAGTTACCCACACTTTAATCTAATGATAACCAAAGTTTTAAATTTGAACAAAATAAAAGAATGTAAAATATTTTAAATAAACAAGACAAAAGTGTCTGATATATTTACCGCATTATTACGTAGCTATCAACGGAATAATGAAGTAACTATTCTTACTGTTTTACATAAATCATGAACGAAAATAAAAGTTAAATAAAAATCAGAATGTAAATCGGATTTTCAAGGGGTAAGAATAAATGAAAATGTATTAAAATCACCATGATCATTACCGTGCACACGAGATAAACTACAAACCAAAGTGAACAAAACAACACATCGCTTCCGTATTGTTTGTACATCGTTTTATTCATTCAGTTTTACAAAAAAAAAGGAAACGAACTTTCCATAACGAATTCTTTCATCCCTGCACAATGGTTTTTGTTTGGTTTTCTTCTCATTCCTTCCTGTCACTTTCTTTCCTTTTCCTTTCCTTTTCCTGCAGTTTGTTTGTTTTTTTTTTGCAACACAAATGAAATGTTCGCTCTTCGATACGCTTTTATTGGAACGAAATTCAGCATTTTGTTGGCATTTCCCATTTTATGTATTTTCTGTTCGCCCCTTTTCTATGCTTCGCCTTTAGCTTTGTGTCAACATTCAATAAACATCAATACATTGAATGAAGGAACAGTTGCCATTTTTGAACTCATCTGCTTCGACCAGTACGACAAATTCATTGTTGCGTCTGCCCATGATGTTATCTTTGCTTTCTTTGCGTATATTTTTTCAATCAAATTTATGCTGAATTGATGCTTTTTACTCATTTGTGTCGCGCCCGATTGTAAGATATTGAGTTTATTTCATACTGTTAAACCTTGTTTCCACGTTATGTCGCATATTTACTTCTCTTGTTTTCTTCCTTTTTCTGTTACATTCACGCACTCACTCATGTTTTGTAGTGTTTCGGCTGCTTTATCACGTTGCTTAGTAATTGAAAATACTTCTCATAACCTACCTCGGTTTCTTACACATTAGCTATTTATTTGTTTCCCTTGTCCTATTCGCTTTGCTTTGTGTTGGCCATTTGCTTGTCTCCGCAAAGTTTCACCTTCACCTGGATGCTCGATTCGATGGTTTATAGTTTGTTTTTTTTTCCTCCTTGACGTTTCCATTTCCCATCGACGAATTTGTTCATTAGACTATTTTGCCAGATATGTACAGTGTGCTATTTACAGCATTCGGCTTCACACTTACACACTATCGTTATAACTCACGCGGGCGCTCTGTTTTATTGTCCCCATGGCGCATATCTTCCCGTTTTTATTTTTTGTTTTTGTTTTGTTGTCGCTCGCATATTTTTTCGCTCTGTTACTCTTTCTCTATTTTAACTACTCTTGTGTCACAAAGCGTCAGCACCGTTTTGCTCTGCAACAGGTTCTATTTTACACTAGGTATCCACTGGTAAATAAACTCTGAACGGGAGGAGTTAAAAATTTAACTAAATAATACTTCTGTTTTTTTTTCTTCTTTCTCTGCGGACACGAGTACCACTTCACTTGATAACAGACATACAGCAAACAGCGTGATTCAACAGTTTCCCAATTAAGGTTGTACGTTTCCATTAATGGACCTGATTGGGAGGGGAGGTGGGGAGGGAAAAGGGGGAGTGGGGGGTAGCGTCGATTCGATGGTAATCGATGCGGTATAAATAATGCAAACCAGTATTACTTCACACGAGCAGGAATACAACGCGTTTTCACGAGAGGACCATTATGTGGAATGAATTCATTTCTGATGGGTGCAGCAACATAACGTGTCCCGCTTGTCGGTGATGGAAAATTTCGCTCCAGGTGTTTGCAAACGGGTTTGCATCACGAACGTAATGTTCGTAGCTGTCAGTAAATTTGAACAATTGACTGACGATAAACCCGGATCGGCACGTGGCACGTGAGGTACACGTGTAGCACATGATTATGCCGGGCGGGTCACCTTTAATGATGATTCCTGCTTTCACTAGCAAGCAATCGATGCAGCTCAGCTCATCATCAGCTGATAAGTAAACGAAGGTAGCGTTCTATTCGCTTGCATAAAAGAGTGTAAAATTAATACGCACTATGTTATGATGAAAGGTTTAAAAGACTAAAAAAAAATACGTTTAAGTTTCTTAATGTTCCTTTTAGTGGCAGAAAAAAAGAACAAGTGTTTGGATTACAATCGGTCCTAATTGTGCTTGAAATGGTGTCCAAAACCACGCGTCCAGTTTTGCTGTTAGTTTTGATAATTAAAATTCACTTAAAACTAGTAACTTGAAGCGGAACATTAGTTGCTTGCTGGAATAGTGGAAAAGCTTCAAATAATTGAGCGTTGTTTTTCTCTTTCTGTGTTGTAGTTATCTATCTATATCTGTTGCAACATTTTTTTCCAGTACCCTGTTTGCCAACCGATTTGATTTGTTTCCTTCCTTTCCATCCTTTCCTTTACACTTCTGCTTCCGTAAATGGCACATCTTAGTTGTGATAATTTGCATTGCCGCTGATGCAATTTTCTACCTTTTTCGATTCAGTTCCGCGTTATAAAGGAAGCGCTTTTAGCAAAACTTAACCAACCAACACAGGAATTGTAGCGAAAACCGTACCTCCGTCGGCTTCGTTTTAGCACCGACCAACTCGAACTCGAACGGGTGGGAAG